>JASDQU010109220.1:87871-99138 GCA_032191745.1 Picea mariana
TATGTAGAATATAGATACTTGTTCCATCGTAAGGTTTGTACTATAAATGTTTTTTGTTTGATTCCCCAAAATGGCTCTATAATATTTCAAACAATTTTTGGACCCAAATTTTCAAATTTGGACCAGCCACTAAAATGGATTTGCAGGTTGATTCCTCCCATTTTTTCATCCATTAAGCATCAAGAGAGGTGAAAATTAATATAATGATCCAATATGGATTCCAAATTTACAGAGGATTCAGGTCCCAAAAATATTTACTAAATGAGGTGTGAAAATGTTTCCTCTACCTTCTCCCTAGAGTACCACTTTGTTTTTCCAAGATGTTGTCCTTTCACTCCAATCTTATAAGGTCATCATTCCCATGTCTTGTATTTCTTGACTAATTATGCAAATTTGTGTCCTGTTCGAACTCTGCCTGAGAATCTGGTCTTAAGTCCTCTATGGAAGGTAGTATATGCTCCTTCTAATTCAAGACGGAAGGCTTGTAGAGTTTGAGATTCTCCATATTTACTATTGATTAAAATCATATGTGTGGAGGTATACTGAGTATGTAGACAATATCTCCCATGTTGTCCAATATCTCAAAACATACATACTATAGAGCCTTCATATTATTACCTTAACCCTATATTATTTCCTTCTTCATCCATAACATATGCCACTTTGAATTATTTTATGTTTTGTGTGATCATGTCATTCCTCATACCTTCTCAATTTCCATGGCCATGAACTAGGAATAAAAAAATTACATAGAAATTTTCAAAGGAATATGTGTCCTCCAAGTGGGAGTCAAGGATTGTACCTTGTTTGAGGGAGAATGTCAAGAGCCTTAGGCCCTAAACAAAACATCTCATAATCAATTGCCATAAACAAGGCTTGCAACTATAAATATGGGTAGTATTCATATGTTTTTTATAATAATAATGGGTTTCTAGAATCCTACCAAATCGTAGGGAGGAATAAAAGGGCTCTGGGCCCTAAACAAAGCTTCTCAAGATTAGTGGTCATGAACAAAGCTATCATCTACATTGGGGATAAGGGGTATATTCTACGATATCATGAGCATTAGTAAAAGGGGAAATAATAATATGATATTGTGAATTTTTATGCACCATATCACATGCATGTTTGAGGAATGTGCACATGTTTTAGAACACACTCATGTTATTATAATGTTTGTGTGTTCCTAAATTTAAATTTTTTATTTGTAGGATTGAGAATCCAAAAATATGTATTTTCTTACTTGGTTGATATGGATTTGAGTGTGTTATGATAATTTTGGTGGTTTAGATTGGAAAGACAACAAAAGTTTCCCTTTTTCAAATGCCTCTTCCTATGTCCTTTTTTAACACTATTTTTATATAGGCTACAAATATCACTCACTAATGAAACTACACACATATTTATCCAACTATGTACATTCCATATATATATATATATATATATATATATATATATAATATGTGTAAGGTGACAAAAAGTTAGCAGGAATTAAATACACACACACACACACACACACACACACACATAAATATTTTAAATTTATTTTTGGCTTGACATATATCATAGTTTTAAAATAAAGATGTCTTTAATTATTACTATAACTTTCTGTCACCTTGCCCATTTAATACATAGAAACATTACATTTGCACAACTTCATATTTAGAATCCTTAAAAAAATGTTTGATTATGTTAATACCTTGTTGTGCATGCACAAAAACCCCTATATTTTCTTCTCTTACCTTATCCCTAAGAGAATAAATTGGCAGAGGGTCTTCACTCAGTGAACCTATGACATTGCACCTACGTCTATGAGATTTTAAAGAATACAACTAATTTCACTAGATATTGATAAATACATACCAAAATCCTTTTGTGAACCTCCCTCCCAATACATATTTCCAATAAAAGAAACCCATATTTTTGATAGACACCCCTTTTCATACCCCCCAATACCTATAAACCCCTTGATACCCCACATCCCTGCCCCCAAATACCTACAATATATTGACTTTACTTTTACCAATTATAAAACCCCATTTATGAATGAACATGATAATATATTGGTCAACAAGGTGAGTCCCCCATGGAAATTGGCCTACCCTACCAAATGTTTCTACTGAAAATCCTCTCATACTCTCTCGTGCAAATGGAAAATCCTAAGTTTATCCTCCCACATTACCACTTGAATTTTTTTTCCAGATCATTGTGACCCACCGATACACATCTCCATGAGTTCCCTCTTTATACACCAATACATAGAATATCGAAAAAACCTTGTTCTTCCTTCGCAAACACAACAAATATCGACACATTAGTTATTTTTTTGTCGATACATCGAACACCTTCCCTCGAACCTGGTTGATACACCCGCATGCTTCAACTAACATTCATCAACACATAAATATTCATCATTGGAAAATTTCACATGATTAGCATCAACAAACAAGAGATGTTCACATCATTGTCTTTTCCACGCATAACCTTTCACTGAAAAACTTCATTTCATCTTCAGTGATACATTGCATATAGATAAAGCATTCCTTCCTTTCTCCTCAAAAGATTAGGTGTCAATGAGTTTCATCGCTCTTTTTCCAATGCACTTATTGTTGATAAGTTTACCTCTTCTATCATCAATGCACCAACAGAAGGAGTCCACCTCTCCTTGACATTGAGAACATCAACAATAATATTGTTTTTTTCACTGATATTAACCCTATGAGAAAGATACTCCTTCGTATTGAGGCCCATCCTATTCTCCTCCAACTCAATTACATCTCACTACCCCTGTGATTCAAGCTGGTATAATTTCTTATGATTAATATTTCTACGCCTAACTGAATCTAGTGATTGATCAGCTATATAGCTTGATATACTTCATATTTAAGTCATGATTAAGCTTGTTTGTGTCACCAATAGATTTCATTGCACATACTAGATCAACTTGTTTACTTTGAGCTTATTGATTTTATGACTAAACCTTGATTAAGAAAGTGTTGTATATCATCGTTTGGGTTAATTGCAGTATTTGTAGGTCATGCACTGGATATGAAACACACCTTGAAAGAAATTTAGTCCTCCCAAATCCTAAACAGTTTTGAGCACTCTGAACATCAGTTGGCCACTTTCGTGGATTTATATTTATGGGCTACTGACATGTTACCTCAACTCCAATTGATGAACTAAGAGTCTATAAAACACAAATGACACAGGCTCACGAAATTGATTCAGGAAAAGAAGTGGTGGGAATGGGACCTAAAATTCAATTAAAAAATGTCTTTGAGCGCAACTTTTTGGTGTTCGTCAAAGTTTTTTTTTCATCACCAAAATAGGTCGAATGTATGAATTACACTATTATGATTCTAACCAACTGACAAAATTGAAATTTGAGGCCCAAAAGGGCAACAAATCTCCAAGAATTTATAGCCCAAACCATCCTTGTCAGTCGTGACACCAATGGAATGTTTGAATGGTATGGTAAATTGTATCACCAAAGTAGCCTTCCCGCACTCTTTACATTGAAAAAAGTGGTACCCAAATCGAAGGTCATATGACAAAGTTATGAGTATTTAAAATTTCCTCTAATAGCATTAGCATATAAGGGTTACATTTTTTTCTCGCCTTCAGGAAAAACCACTTTGGGGTAAGATGTTTGTTATAAGCAAAGGATTATTAGGATTCCGTATTTTAATAAATGTAAATCATTTATGTTTAAATTTTCGTTATTTTGAATTTCAATTTCAACTTCTTTAAATTTAAATTTTATTTAAATGCATAATAATTAAAATAAAGAGAGGATTGAAACCCAAGGAAAAAGAGAGAAAATTGCAACTGATGAAATCATGAGTTTTGAATACACTAAAGGACTAGTTGGGAACATCATCTATGTATCCATAGGACATGCGAGGAACTACTCCAGTGCAGTCGGAGCACTTGATAGGAACTAGTTTGGCTCACACTGGAGTTGATGCCAAGATGAGCATCGGTTCATATCAGAGAAGTTAAGAACATCAATGTCAGATGCCTTGGAGCAATTAATAGCAACTCTAGTGATATGACCGAATCCGATGTCCCCATTTGCCTATTCTCTCTAAGAGAGAATTTGGCTATCCTAATTGAGTTCCCGTGGGCTAGGGTGGAAAATAATCAAGGGAACATTATCCCACATTCATAAGAGAAGGAAAGAAAAAATCAAGTTAGAAGTATAAAAAAAAAGGGGGGATAGAAGGAGTCTAGGATCATTATGGAATTCACTCAATTGAGAAATAGAATTTGAAGAGCTCTTGAGAAGAGATTCTAGGGTTTTTGGAAACACTTATTCATCTATTGGTTTTGGTGTTGCAACAATACACCCTAGCTAGTCTTGAGTTTAAAATCAATCAGATTTTGACATTGTTTTCCATTGATAGCGAGTTCCTTGTGGAAGTGTTTTCTTACAGGTGTGACTGAGTTACCTAGTGGTGGTGGATGAGTATTCCTCATTGTGGGATGAGTCTCCCATTTGGAATAAGATTTCTCTTTTGCAGGGCAAGTTACTCCTTTGTGGGGGTCGAGTCTTCATATTAATAAGAGTAGAAGAGGGCGAAGACCATTCACACTATTTATCGGAGTTTCCTTGCTATTGTGCACTAGTTACATGCTAGTTTGGTGACTTTCCTTAATGGATTGGCATGATAACTCTCTTACTAAGAACAGATAGAGGCACAAACTGGTTGTTGGGGATGGCACCTTCTTACCGGGCGCACTGGGTGCTTCATATTTGTTGATGTGTTTATTCTGGACTGCTGGGAATGATTTTATTGTTAAGTGGAATTATATTGAATGGGGGGTTGCACATTATTGTTAATGAATCCCATGGGAATTCGTATCAAACATCATAATTGTTTTTACAACACTACCTCTTGGCCGTAATAGTTATCTCTTATTAGTTTGAGGAGGGAACAAAGATTAAAATAGGAAATTTATTCTATTGCTGATTTATTCTCTTTGTACAACCTATTTATGACATATTTTATATCTGGTTCTCTTTCCATTTTATTTTAGTAATATTAACCTTGAAGTTTGGCTTGGAATCTTGAGCATTAATGTGTGTCCCTATCAGAAATTTAAATAAAATAGTCTGATATTTCCTTCAAAGCATGGAACATTGTGTTTAATTCTATTACAACTATTATTATGCAATAAATATCTTATTTATTGTTGCTGCAAACTTATCATTAGGATAGAGATGTTATTTCTTGGATTTTGAGTAGGGCAGACCAACTGTTTGACAAAAGCACTCAATGAAAAAGTGAGAAAATTTCACAAAAATATTAGATAGAATATTACAGTGGTATCAGAGCATGTTCCTCACTCAGTCGTGGGTATCTGAAAGTTAAAATAATTGGGAGATAAATGAATAGGGATGATAGGCAGAACGTCACCTACAGAAGGAAGATATACAAGAGTTGAGAATCTCCAATGAACAGAGAAGAACCACTTCAACCATTAGAATCTCATCCTAAGTTAAATTAGGTATATAAGGGTGAAGACATCATGAGTGAAAAATATGAACACGCTTTCAATAGTCTTCTTAGCGCATTAAATGATTTGGCCAGGGACCAGAAAGAAATGAAGGATTTGATGGGGAAGATGGAAGTTAACACCATGGGGAGTTAAGGCAAGCAAAACCATAACGATGAAAGGAATTCTACTAATGAGGAAGGAATCCATTCTCACACAACCATGTATATCCATCCCCATTTGTACACCAAGACACCTAGGCCTACCATGTCTCAATTCCTTGATAATGATGCATCACGGAGAATGGAGAAAACTGATCATTATATACCCTTTGGAGATTATTTGGAGGAGTACCAGAGATTGGGAGATGATTTTCATGCTTCCATGTCCTTTCATGATTTTTTCCACTTAGAAAGAAAGAACGGGCCTAGGGGGGGCCAAAGGGACGATGTCCCAAAACACAGAGTTAAAACGCACATTGGGAAAAGTGACCATTCCAAACTTTGATGGATCATCAAAATGCACTTCTAGAACATGGGTGTAGAAGTTGGACACTTATTTCCAGATCAACAAAATGGTTGAAGATGATTTTATTAAGCTTGCCACCCTGCATTTGGATAGCTAATCTAATGATTTTTGGTACCATGGGTTAGTGACACTAGGTCATTTAGGCATCACTTCATACCTCGATTTTACACAGAGGATCATCGAGAGGTTTTATGGGAAAGACCCAGAGATCCATTTTCGAGAGTTGTCTCAACTTAAGCAGACAAGTAGCCCAAAAGAATTTATATTTGAGTTCCATAGATTGTCAGTGATGGTGATAGACATATATGAGGCACTCTTGGTGATGTTTTTCATTGAGCGGCTATCGGAGCCATTATGTGGATGGGTGAATTCCTACAAACCCACCACTTTGCAGGATGCAGTTGGTCATACTAGGGACATGCAGAATGTTGTTCCTAAGAGAAGGTTTCCTCCAAAACCCACCTTCCCACAGAAGAGAAAGGAAACCAAAACATTTTAGAGGGATTGGGTTGGGAAGCCCAAGTTCGATGAAGAAACAACAAAGACAAGACCATCAGGGATCATTATATTGAGGTCTATTCGGACAATGATACTGATGACGAGGAAGAGCACCAGGAACAAGAAGAGGGACGTCATACATTAGGGGAGGAGAAATCACAGGATGGGGCTAAGGGCCTTGTTATGGAATCCATGTCAAGACTTCCCAGGTACCACAATTTCATATTCATATGAGTCCTACAACGACACAAGGTTATAGTGTTGATTGATAGTGGGGTATCCCACACCTTTATAGATGTAGCTTTGGTGGACATGAAAGAGAGTCCGATGGAGGAGTTTGATGGATTCACCATGATCATACGAGGAGGTTATAAAATGGAATGCACTAGATTGATCCCCAATTTGAAAATAACCTTGGGGAACTATGCGTTGACAAATGATTTCTTTGTGTTGAATGTGTGAGACACTAATGTGGTGCTTGGAGTTCAATGGTTATACTCCATTGGGAAATACACTACTGATCAGAGAAATATGGAAATAAAGTTCATGGAACCATATGGAAAAAATGTGATTTTACAGGATATGCACCAATATATTCCCAAGATCATGTCATCTCACAGTATCGAGGAAATGATGCGTCATGCATACATAGAGTGGGTAGTTGAGTGCTACATTTATGACAAGGAGACACTAGATCAACCTCAACAGTATCTAGACGATATTCAGGTATTGCTTCGCAAACATTGGATGGTTTTTCTTGACATTCCCCTAGAAGTACCCCCAGATGGAGGATTTGAACATATTATAGAATTAGAAGTAGGGGTTCAATCTATCATAACCAATCCTTACCTCCACCCAAATATGTACAAAGAGGAGATAGAAAAAACCATCAAGGATTTTGTTTAGTTCTAATTGATGATGTCAATCAGAGTTCATTTAATGTCAACCTGGGAAGGTAAACTTAGAAGTGCCACCTATAGGTCTAGAAAGATTTCTAATTTGTCTAAGATCTTTGGTTCTTTTACAAGAACATATTCAACAAGATCTCTTCCAACAAATAAACAAATCTAGATCTAGCATTCATCAAGACCCTAAGGTTCTCTTACAAGAACACCTGAATTTTAGGATCTCCTCCAATATTAGAACATTTAACAAAACTTAAAAGTTGAAATGAAACAAACCTAAATCTAATAATTGTATGAGGTCTTACGGTTCTCTTACAAGAACACTTTCAAATAAGACTTTTCCAATATTAGAACATTTAACAAACCTAAATCTAATAATTGTCTGAGATCTTATGGTTCTCTTACAAAAACACTTTCAAATAAGATCCTTCCAGTATTAGAGCATTTAACAAGACTTTAAAAACTGAAATCAAACAAAACATAAATTAAGTTATACCTAAAATAAGTGAATCAGTATGCAAGTGAGGCCATGGGGGCCCTCCATAACTCCACAAGCACACCACTTCAAAGGAGATTCAGATGTAGAAGCAAAATCGAAGTATGATTCTTTATTTCACAATCTCCAAACCAACTCTAAGATTACAACTCTCTCTAATTATAAGATTACAAGCTTACAAATGAAGGATGTAACACTGCTATTTATACAAGAGCTATGATAACAAAATCATAAATGTGATCCACTAATCTCTCTTTAGTTCCATACATCTCTCAACCATCTAGACACATAACCCTCTTTTGTTCTTGATCTTCTCCATGAGATCATGATCTCTTATCTTATCAAATTCGAATTTGATCATTCAAGGCCACATAAAGGTGTCTTGGAAGCTTCTTTTGTACCTACACATGTTAACAAAATCATTCTTATTGTTAGGTATAAGTATAAGCATATTATTTTCTAAATTTTAACCACAAATCCACTTAAAAATGTTAAGAATTGATAAACTTTGGAAAAGCATAGTTATAACCCAAATGAGGTAAATGTAATGATGTGGAGGTGGAATGAAGGTTATATGAAGGTAAAATGGAAGTAATTGTGAAGGTTTTAGTGAATTAATGGAGTGAGAGTAGGGACTATTTTGAGACCCTGCATACCCCCAAACTGAAGGTATTGCACGTCCTCATGCAATCAATTATATTACTTTTTGATACTTGAGCTTTGGCTTAAACTCTGCATGATATCATTTACTTAACTTTTGGAAAGTATTTTTGATGAACTAAGACTGAGCTTTGGCTTAAACTTTGCATGATATCATTTACTTAACTTTTGCAAAGTGTTTTTGATGAACTGCAACTTGGTTGGTTCTTGTGTTTCAACCATATTTTGTTTGTTGCATTCAATGTTAATGTATGATCTTTGCATAATGTGATTTTTATTGTAGAGTATTTTTGTTGGAATGCATCATGGTTGGTTCTTGTGTGACAACCATGATTGTGTTGGCATCCAATTAACTTTTAAATACTTTGGACAAAGCCATTTATATGCTCATGTAATAGTGAATATATTTTGAAGGTATGTGAGTTTTTAGAATGTGATATATGAATATGGAAAAATATGAAAGTGACAAAGTATGTATGTAAATGTATCCCTCCCCCCAAACTGATGGTTTTGGCAGTTGTGTGAAATGAGGAAAGGAAGTGAAGTTTTTCCAAAAATTATCATTCTCACTTTTCAAGGAATTAAATGGTTAAAAGTTAGAAAATATCATACCTTAACTTACCCTTTGAACAATGGATGAGAGTTGTGCATGTATGGCTGCAAAATTCTGTTCATAATATTCTTTACCTCGTTGTGAAAATGGTGTATGAGATCGAAAAAGTTAATCTTTTATTGTTACTGCATTTGTTGCTAAATCTGTTGTTGAATGTTCGGAATCTGCTGCTGCTGCTAAATCTGTTGTTGGATCTTCTGCTGAATGTTCAGAATCTACTGCTGAATCTTCTGCTAGACAGTCTGATGAATCTGGCTGAAAATGTATAAGTCTTGGAAGGTATACAAAATATAGAAGTTACATTCCCCCCCCCAGCCTTAATTATTGACTTTTTCTCAAGTCATGAAAAACTGAGAAAGAATGAAAGGAAATCTGCTTCATCTGCTACAAATTATGTGTCTTCAAGTCTTCAATGGTCGATGGCACAAATCGTACTATTTGATTAAATTTGCTGGTGTCAAACATAGAAAGAAGTTGTTGAATTAGTGGCCATTAATGAATGCCACTAGTCAACACGAGAGCTCCCACCATTGATTCGAATGGGAATCAAGATGCCTAACACATCTTTGTAGGTACGAAAAAGTTTGTTGTGGTGGAGTCACCTACAAGATCCAATGAACAAGGGATATTAATGTACTCCCATTGTTCATTGGCAAGAGTACTTGCCATTAAGGCATGAAATCCTCTAGGTGTTTTTACAAAGATAATTAGACTCTAGGACTTTGACTCAATGATATGTAGAAGGAGGATTTTATTGGCAGAAGATGAAAATGGTAGGAAAAAGGAAATGGAAATGACAAGGAAAATGACAATAAGTGAGCTTCTTGTAAGTGAGCTTTTTGGTTTTATTTTCTGGGTTAGGGGTGAATGAAAAGAAGTGCATGAAAAAGAAGTAGATTTGACTGCATGATTGAAACTTGCTAGGAAAAAGGGATTTTGGCTTGCATTGAGGACTCATTGGGATTTACAATTTTACAAAGGGAAGAAAAGACTGGTTGTAATGAATATGAACTTATTCACATGATTCATCATAAAATTGATCTGTTGGAAGTCCAATTGTCGACAAATTAGACTCCATGAATGCTCATCTGATTAACGCAAACCTGTAAAAACTTGGCATTCACAAAACATAAATATATTCAAGAAAAAGTGATCAATTTCTACKTGGTTTGTTTATGMAAAAATTAAACACCAATGAAACAGATTTAAGTAAAATCAAATGTGTAAGTTGGCCCAATTCTATGATTTTTTTTTTAAATCCATTTTAAAATATGAAATCAGTATAATTAATTCCCTTCTTATGTAAATAAAATTTTAATTTTGTTGCAATTATGCAAATGGATTTAAAAAAAAAATTCTATGAAATCAGTATAATTAATTCCCTTCTTATTTAAATAAAATTTTAATTTTGTTGCAATTATGCAAATCCCGACCATCGTCGAAATTGTTTCATGATTTGCATTTATGATATCGAATTTCACATGTCGTCATCGATCGATCTTGTATTTGCCAAAATCTGCATCATTTAAAACTTGAAAGATGTTAATATAAATGCATCAAATAAAAATAAAAAATTCAGGAAGAAAACTAATTTGTCCTGTGTCATTATTTTTTGTGCAAACCATGCAGATATTAAGCTTCCAGACTCCAAGCCGTAGTGTTGCTAAGTTTAAGGTAGTGTACAAGCACACCACTTCAAAGGAGACTCAGATGTACAAGAAAAATTGAAGTATGATTCTTTATTTCACAATCTCCAAACCAACTCTAAGATTACAACTCTCTCTAATTCTAAGATTACAAGCTTACAAATGAAGGAGGTAACACTCCTATTTATACAAGAGCTATGATAACAAACTCATAAATGTGATCCACTAATCTCTCTTTAGTTCTATACATCTCTCAACCATCTAGACACATAACCCTATTTTGTCCTTGATCTTCTCCATGAGATCATGATCTCTTATCTTATCAAATTCGAATTTGATCATTCAAGGCCACATAAAGGTGTCTTGGAAGCTTCTTTTGTACCTACACATGTTAACAAACTCATTCTTATTGTTAGGTA
>JASDQU010109220.1:103982-117787 GCA_032191745.1 Picea mariana
AAGGAGATTTAACTCATCAGATAACATTTTCTTGTGAAGTTTGAACATATCAATCTTCGTGTGCATTACTTGTAAACAAGTAATCACTGTACTGGGAGTGCACTTGTTTATTGCAATTGTAGATTCCGTAGTTGAGTTAATTAATGTGCGCAACATTGTAAATATTTCTTCAATTCTTGCCATTATGCAGAATATGGAAGAGAGATGCGTGTATGTTAATGCCACAAAATTTAATTATGTATCCTATTGTGCATGCCAAGAGCGACCGTTCGGTGCATAAATGTGCCAAAAACTACAAGATAACCAATGAATTACCAATGAATTAGACACACACAAAGATCCTAAGACCCCCTTATTCAATTTCGGGTGGGTCAATGACGCATAACTCCTTATCCAAACTTAAAAAAAAAAACCTTATAAAACCTTTACATGTTCATGGAAAAATAAAACCCTTATAACTCCAATTACAATCAATGTAGAAAAAACTTTTAACTTAATAAAATCCACTTATCACTCCAAATATTTTTTCCCAAAACACATGCATATATCAATAATAATAGGAAGATACATCGACCACTTTAAGTGGTTCTCGGCTGATTTTTTTTTTTTTTTTCTGGTATAAATTTTGCAATCACTTACTAAAAATTATGTCATAAATGCCATTCATAATGAGGAGATGGTCCATCATATTTTTGTATTATCATAGAAAATAAAGTATCCTAAAGTATCTAAATGTATATCCTCATCATTATTTTGTCCTTAGAATAATGTGCACACCACTCTTAGTGTCCACAATATCACTATGTTCGCCAACTTTCAAAAGATATGTAGCATCTTCAAAAGGCTTTTGAATTTGACCTCTACCAAGCTGACCCAAACCTCTACCAAATTGACCCAAATCTCTGCCTTTTATTATCAAATCATCTTGAACTCTTACCAAATCGTAGGTCACTTCTGTTAAGCTTCGCTACAGTTCAACAGTTATGAAACCAAACTGTGAGATATTCACTATCGCTTCTCAGCAAATGAACAACATTATTCCATCAAAGTACTCAAACTCGTCCAGCTTTCAACATATTTTTTTTCAGAAGCTACTACAAATGTGGAGGAATCTCATATTTTCTATTTGCTCGCACTTTCCTGAAATTTTAATCATTTACACATGAAGTCATAAGCTTATTTCCATATAAATTCAAAAGTTTTTTTTTTTTTTTCTCAAAACCTTCAAATCTACAATGTGAATCCTTCTTGACATTGTTCCATCGTTGTTAGTTGACAAGAATACCCATGCATCATTTGAAAAAATAGCACATTTAAGACTCAATAAACTCCACAGTTAACACAGAACACGGAGAAAACCCAAACACAGATTTCGCAGCTCACATCCACAGCGATAAATCAACCCCCATCAATTGTATTAACTACAATATTATTCAATTGATAAATGACATAACAACTCTTCCATTTAAATAATCAATTTAAGAGGCAATTTGCTAAACTAGATTATGCTTGCTGATAATGTGGCAAGATTGCTTCTTTCATAATTTAATTAACAAAGATGAATTACCATATCAAGGGTTATCGTTACCAAATTGAAATTCGATTATCTATACTCAGAATAAACCAAAACTTCGTTGAGATCATTGTTCCTTTGGATTGCACTTAGATTGCTTTCCAAAAACATTCATTTTGAAAACCCACTTTTCGCTCTCTCATCCCTTTTCTATTTTTCTTTGGACCCTCTCTTTATCTGATCTCATTCGTCTACATAGGAACCCTTGAACTCTCAAACTCCTTCACAGGCACATAGATATCGCAATGCTCTGATACCACTATTAAATTCATAATGAAGAAAACAAGAGAAACATAATGGAAATAACTCAAGCAATCAAGAAACCATGATGAATAGAGATAAATAATTACTGGCCGAAAAGGCATACTCTATATTCATCAATGCTTGAAATAATCATGTACATAGACATACATATATAATACAAGAGCATAAATGTCATGTAACTGTATAACAGTTATGTAAACTAACTAACTTATGATTACAGTTTGTCCCGCAATGCTCATCTTCCAAGCTTCAGGAGAGAAGATATACACCTGGAAATAGATATCACCAGGACTATGTTAATGCATGGGCAAATCAAACAAAAAGGGGAGACAACCAACCATCATATTCACAAAGGGGGCTTCTTAATGCATGGGCAAATCGAACAAAAAGGGGAGACAACCAACCATCATATTCACAAAGGGGGTTTCTTAATTGTGAAAAATAAATTCAAAATATTGTAGGTATTTGGAGATGTGGGGTCTCAAGGGGTTTATAGGTATTGGGGGTATAAAAAGGAGTATCTAGTTAAAATAGAGGTCTATTTTATTGGAAAGATGTATTGGGAAGGGGTTCAAGAAAAGGGTTTTGGGAGGTATTTATCAATATCAATTGAAATTGGGGGTATTCTTCAATATCCCATGAACCAGATCGACGACTATGCAAAGAAGTGTTCTCGTGAGACCCACGAGGTTCAGAACAAGTGTGTCAATGACAAAGTCAAGTGGAAGCATCTAGACGAAGTTAAGAGGAACTAAGCTAGCACATTTGATGAAGTTAAGAAGAATTGCATCGGTGACACTAGAAAGCATAAGAGGAAGCTCTTCTGTAAAACCGACGAGAATGACATGAAGTGCATGAGTCGTTTCGAGTAGCATGAAGTGCTGGCCATGGGAGAGATGATATATCAAGCTATGGAATGAACCACTGGTACCACGATGTTAGTAGGTATGAATTTCAATCTTCTATTAACAAGAGGGGAATGTAAGATAGATTAATCTCATAGTTGGTTGGGACCAAGTTATGTTTAGGGGGGAGTGTCAAGTTATGATTAAGGATGGGAAGCTCTGATAGTTTTTTTAAGGAAAATAATTACATCCTTATGTATCTAGTTAATTAGTTAGTTTACAGTTATAGAAGTTGGTAAGTCCTTCACATCTTCTAATCATATTGTGTAACTATACATGTTCATATTAATAGAATACACATCAATAATATAATATAGTGTGTTGCATCAATTATGTTTCTACTTAATCTTTTCAGTGATATAATACAAGTGATATAATACAGATAGCCGGCTACATGAAGAGAAACTCGACTGCTGCCCTGACTGCTGCCCTAATTGGCGATCTAGAAGGACTTGATTTCGGGTTCTAATTTAACAGGAACATGGGAATAAAGGTAGACCCTAGAGAACCAAGATGATAGTTAGAAATCACAGTCTGCTACCAACTGATACGGTCCTTGTGGAACTATGTACCATGGTATCTGGTATGGTTCGGATGTATTCGTTCAGTTGTTTTTCACAGCAGGAATACTCGAAGGAACTGCTACTTTCATTTCAGGAAGAGGTTGTTAAATGATTTGATAGATGTCAAAGGGGACATGCGTGTTTTTTTGTCGTTTGTTCCCTCAGTTTGAGCATGAAGGATAATCCGCCATAGAGTTCCCTGACGATTTCACGATATGTATTTTTTCTGGTGTAGATTCCTTCAATGATATCAAAAAGGGACTTTGAATTTGATGGGGGGCATGGGCTTCATGTTCAATCTACGTGATTATGCTACGGCTTCAGAATAGAAAGGTTCATGATTTACTTTGTGGACATAACAAGAGTAGCACAAGAACAACTGTACAAGTGCTCCCAGGGATCCTCTGTAGAACTTGTCGAAGAGTAGCTTGGAAACCTGATGGACTTTACAAGATGATTAGAAATGGGATTAAAAAAAATACGGTGTGGAACAAAAAGAACTGATAGATGCATTCATTCTCTTCCGATGGTTACAATCCATGTAAACAACTCAAATAGTCTTGTTGCGAAAGATTCGCCAGTTTCAATGAACAAGTGTGTCGATGCTCAACCGACAAAGTTCACAACAAGTGCTCTGGTAAAACCCATCGCATGCCTACCAAAATTGATACTCCGCAGAAGTTTCCAAGATGTGTGCCATTTCATACCCGACGTTCTTAGTAACTTGGTCTCTGGTTCGCATCCTATGACATTCATAACTTGGCCTCCGGTACACCTAGTGCTATTCACAACTTGTTCACCGGTGCGACGACCCTCACATCCAACATACGGCCGATATGCAACCATTTGGAAATCCACTAAAAACTATAGATTCTCCATTGAAGGACACTAAAACTCGATAAGGGCATGGAAATCATGTCTTTGGTGGACCTTTGAGTCAAACTATGGTTTCAGTTTGAGTTGCATTATTCTCTGTCTTCCACGTCTTTGTTGGAATACACTTTGATCGATCTATCCCCTGGCATTGGCACTCTGTCAGACAATGCACATCCATGAGCACAGAGAGTGACTTGATCCTCCCTCAAACTTGGGTCTCCAACTACGCTTTGGTAATTCATTAGTATTGGCGGCTTCCGTTACCACTAAGACAAGGAAATCCTTGGTTTCCAGGAAGTTTGTGCATATGACTAGAATTAGGATCGAACATATGCTAGCTACTTTTCCTAAGATAGCTGGAAATGGGAAGAAACATACTTAGTTTGGGACTGAGAATGTTCGCTATGAATAACAACCAATGGAATCTATGTATTTTCTTCTTATCACAAACAAGCAAAGCAATATCCTCCAGGATCTTGACAATCTGAGGCTGCTCTCGAAACTGGTGCCTGAATACTCCCCCAAATATGATAAAGAAGGAATCTGTAGAACGGCATTTGAGATAATGTTTGCATTTGATGAAGCTATCACACTCGGGCATAATGAGAATGTGACTTTTACGAAATTAAGCAATACTGTGAGATGGACAGTCACGAAGAGCAACTTCACAAACTAATAATACAAAGCAAGCTATACGAGACAACAAATGTTATGAAATAGAAAACAAGAGAGAGCATTAAGATCAAGACTGAAAAGAATAAGTCTGAAAGAGGAAGAACAGGGTCAGCTAGACTTGATATTGGGTTGGTGGTATAAATATTTCAAGTAAAAGTGGTTTTGGGAGCAACTCTAGTTTTGGCCCAAGTTTAGACCCACATACATTTTCTAGCAAAGTAAACAGTTGGGCATATACACATGTCATTCATTGTTCTTTCAAAGGGTATAGTCATGCAACTAGCAAAGTAAAAAGTTGGGCATATACACGGCATTGTTCTTTCTAAGGGTATGGTCATGCAAATAGGGAAAACATAGAAACAAAACAGTGTTTTTTTGGAGTCTCTGAAAGTAGAAGAAGTGGTCATTGAGGATGTGCGACTAGTTATTGGGAACCTTGTCAAACTTACTTGGAGTCATTGTGTAGATTACTTCTGATGCCACCTGGAAGAGTTCTATTGATGAGCTCTGGTTCCTACTTGAAGAGTTTCCACTAACTCTTCAATACACAGAGGAGGAGTTCGAGCAAACTTCTTAGGACGAGACCCTACCAAAATCTTGTTCATATTTTGTTCATAACATTCGACTCGTGTGCCCGTTTCACGCGCTCCTTATACGATTGGAAACATCTTTCTGAGATCTACAACTTCTGAACTATGGGATTTGAGAAATTCCTCACATATTGTTTACATTTTTCAGGATTAATATATGGCACATTGTTAATAGCCTCGAGGAACACAACAACTCAATCTTGAGCAGAGGAACAAGTAACTGAATTCAGGGAAGCATACATGAAATTTAAATTAATTAATTTTTGAATTCTATGGATTTGAATTCTTGGTTTTAATAGTTTATTTCTAGGCTACTTTGAGGTCACTCATCTATTGCATATTGAATGGTTTCAAGGTACCAACGCCAAAGGAAGTTCATTCACAACAACTTGGATATGTAAGTGTATGAGGGAAGCAAATCATGAAGGAAAAAATACTACACATCTAGACAAATATACTAGTATGTAGGAGTACCCTCGCAACTACAAGCCACCTCCAAGGATGATAAAACAACAATAACGACAAGAGTTGTCACCGTAGTAGAGGAGCAGAAAAATGGAATCAAACTCAAATGGATAAAGAGCAAGTATAAACCCCACGATGATCAACTATTGAAATCTGAGGATAAATCGTGTCCCCATGGCCAGACTAGTCTCTAGGGTGGTTGAAGTACATTATGGCTAGTATCTATAATGGTCCACTAGCACTAGAAGACAAAATTTGAATTGTAATTCTCTAGGGTGGTTGAAGTACATTATGGCAAGTATTTATGATGGTCCACTAGCACTAGAAGACAAAATTTGAATTGTAATTACATATTACACATTAAATCAAAAACATGTATGTTGTCCTTGTTCTCTCATCATTATGAAGAGGATAAGGACAAAATTTTGTAAATGAAAGGTAATGGGGGAATACATAAGGCCAAGAGGTATATTGGACTTCAATAAATATAAGGATTATATCCAAGTAAAGGTACTTTTGGCTCTTCAAGCATTGTATATTTTTTGAACTATTTTGGGAATATATTGTTGACTAAAAATGAGAAGATGTCCTTGATGTTTTTATGTACATAAACTTTAAACGAGGATATGCTAGTTTGGCCAAGAAATTTCTTAAGGAACTATAATTCTTGTGTTGGACATATTGTGGATTATTCATTTGCATTTTTCTAAGCACTCGAGTTGTGTAAGAATGTACTTCATAGTGTAGACTATTGTTATGTATGACGGTTGCATTATTATTTATGTTCTTTAGAGAATGTTTGTCTAAATTCTTGGCCATAGAACCATAAATTATTGTTTAAATGATAGACTACTCCATGTTTACAATTGTTTATTCATGTTATTTTCTTTGCTCCGTGTGAACTATTTCTTGGGCCCTTTGTAGGAGCATGGTTGGTTCTATGCTTACTTTTTGGTTACCTTTGTTTCATTCAAACACATGCATCTTAGATTAGTTGCATTTCATTCTTTAGCTTACGCGGAGCAAGGAGAGAGGAACCAATCGATCAGGGCTAGTTATGTCTCTCCGAGTGCGATTTTCGCTGAGATAGTGTTCTTAAGTTGGTTTGCAGAGCAAAAACATGGCATCGTGCCACCAAGAAAGACCTCCACTCGTAAGTAGAGTTCATGCGTGCTCCAGAGCTCAAACCCTCCATACCCTTTCTTTTCCCCAAACCAAGTTCCCTCCCCGGTGCCCCTTTTGCTTCTTTCCCTTTTCTAGATTCTTCGGATTATAGGGACCCAGGCATCAAGTTATTGAGAACAGTTTATCTGGCTTTGATGAGCACATGCATAAAGATCGGGGGACTAAGATGCTATTGGTAAAACTAAAACAATAAATGGTTGTGGGGCCAAAATCTAGATGGGTTCCCTATTCTAAATGGTGAGAGGTCCAATTGGGACTTCTTATCAGGGGTGTAAGCACTGAGAGTCACCCTCAGATTGTGGGAGGATAAGCCTAGTACCCATCAGAAATGTTTGGTGGATGTTTGATTTATGTGAGTGGAAGTCAAATGGGGAAAACTCAATACAAGAATGATTTCAACACAGAACTAGACAAGCAATGCACAAGGAAGTGAGGGCCTCATTAACTTAAGTCAGTGATTTGAGTTTAAGCGTGAGCAGAGGGAAGACTTAGTGAGAGGGGTGAATAAGACTGCTATGGGCATCAGGCTTTCAAGCAACTTGGTGAAGAAAAAATCAGACTCAATAGCACTCTTGAACTCAAGCTTCAGACACTGAAATATGTCCATACAACACAATCACAACAGCATAATAATCAAACCTACATTATCCTGCAACTACAACAACTTGACTCGTTCCTCCATGCCTGATTCATTCAATGTGAGAGGGAATAATATAACAAGGAAGATGACTACAACTTCTTATGATACCACTATAATCACACCGACATTACAATAACATCACAACCCTTGACTGGATCCTCCATGCCCGAATGTTTTAGCACAGTTTTTACAGAGAGATGAAAAGAGGTTGACTTCTGTTAATGAGAAAGTCTAAAATGTGATACATAACCAGAGAACAGTTCTGGTATCAAAATATTACAAAATAGGGAGCTTTGCTCCACCGATTGACGACCTTGGTAAAATATCAAAGCTACTTACTTATACTCAAAACTATCTACAACCACCAGGGGCACGATCAGGCCACTGCATTCAAGGATTTTTGTCTACGTCTTCTCTGTGAGACTCTACAAGCATTCTTCTGTCAGAAGTGAGCTCAGATTAGTATGGGTTTGCAGGAAAATTTGTCCACAATGGAAATTTGGGCTGACAACCTACCTCCACGGCCAATCCTTCATGCTTTCCATTTATGGGGTGAGATGAGGTTTCAACCACCACCCCCATTTTTATTGACTACTTTCATCAGGATCACGATGGGGCCTGACACCTAAGGAATTGCTAGGAGTTGTCAAAGGATCTTTGAGTCAACTCAACACCTTGAAACCATGATGGTATCACCATGTAGCAAACATGGGCACCCTTGACCTTTGGTGCAATCTCGTGAAATCTACATTGTTTCCTTCGCTATTTTGAGATTTTCATAAGACTAGACCACAGACTTCCCAGTGCTTGATTTACGAAATCGCCCTACTCAGATCAAAAGTTGGATCTTCTTTGCATCCAACAGTTGCGATCGCTTCCTCAAGCTCCACCTCGCTCAAATTCATGTGATGGAAATCAACCTTTCCTCCTGGAACTGCTTTCCACATGACCATGGGCTGTGACCAGGTCTCTATCCTCAAACGCACTTCAAGATTTTGCCTTTCAGGGATTTTGTGCCTCTCTTCCTGCAAAACCTCTGATTTACGAAATTGTGAATCTTTTGATATTTTGCCACATGTCCTTCTGGATCGGATGGTCCACCTCCACTTCGCACTTCACGCTTCACGAATTTTTCCTTTGCCTCACTTCAAAAGTCTCAAAATTCATTTCCGCGAACCCTCGGATTGGCTTCCACGTCCCACCTTACAACCAATGGCTGAGATCTTTTCGCGGATCCCTACCTTCGAGAATGTTTGACACACCCCACTTCACAACTCCTGATTTCTAAACTGTGAATTGTCTTTACACATGGAGATCAATAGTCCTCCTCGACTGACAATCAACAACTTAGATCATATGCTTGTTCCACTTCGGAACTTTGGGACCTCGGGCACTTCAGGCACTTCGACAATTCAGGCACTTCTTGATTCAAAACTCCTGAAGTTATTTCCCAAACACTTGAATCAGCTGCCACCTGTCCCCCTCGAGATCAATGAATCATGCTCTCTTCGGGCCTCAAGACTTCATACCTTTTTCTCTAGTGCTATACTTCGTGTGATTTTGACATTCTGAAAGCCCACGAGCCACTGATCTGAACTTATCCTGGAATATCCATCGTTGAAATATTAAAATTGCCTGCTACTTTTAAGCTTGAATGGGCTTCTTTGAATGTTGCACTTTGTGTACATTTTTGTGGCTTGCGTGAACAAGGATCTGGAGAATTGTTTTGGAATGGGGAAAATAGGGAGACCAGTGACAGCAACAAAATGAGATGAGTGTTCACCCTTGGGGAAAATAGAGGGGCTCAGGGCCAAGGGTCCTTTCGGATAAGACGTTTAAGGGAAACTAGGGCACTTAAACACAATAGGGGCAAACAAAAATGATGTTAACATTCGAAGGGGAAAAAATTTGAGACTTGACATGCGATAGGGAAAGAGAGACGAGGCAAAAATTACACACTTAGGTACTAACAATGAGCACATAGGACTCCGAACAACATCATGTGATAGCATTGGTTTCACAGGGGATGGAATGCTCCCTGTGAGCTGCCAAGAATGTGCATCTCCATTACCTTGGCTTTGGGTTATGGAGTCTCATACATATAGAAAAAAACTAAAACAAAAGAAAAACAGTATTTACAATGGTGGGAAGCCAATCATGGATTAAACAAAATATTTCTTCAGAAAATGGTCATTGATAGGGCCACCCGAAACCTCAGAATCCTCCAAGTTCTTAAATTTATAAGTGTTGTTTGGAAATGCCTCAGAAATTTTGAAGGGACCAATTCACAAGGCTTCAAATTTGCCATGTTTTCCATTGTCTTATTTAGGGTCATCCCACTTGAGCACCAAATCCCCCAGCTGGCAATTTAACTTGCTTGTGCTCTTGTCAAAAGCTCTTTTTATTTTTTGTTGATGTTCTTGTGCTTTATGAAGCGACTAATCCCTGGTCTGCTACACTTCTACCAGCTGTAGTATCCTCCTAACCATGTCATCAGATTCTCCTTGGTATTCCTGGAGGAACTTTTCCACTGGCAAAAGAAAGTTGAGTCAGAAAGATTGCCTCGACACCATACACCAGTTGGAAAGGTGAAATGCCCAATGATGTTTTTGTGGTAACTCTGTCAACCCATAATGCAAACTTCAGCTTTGAATCCCATGCTTTCTTGTCATCTTCTAAAATCTTCTTGATGATCTTTATGAGGCTCTTGTTAAAAGACTCTGCTAAACCATTTCCATGGGGGTAGTAGGGAGTAGAGTGGACTAGTGTGATCCCATACTGCTCACAGAAATTAATTAATGGCTCAACCCTGAAAGAGGAAATATTGTTTGTAACAATCCTATTTGGACAAACAAATTTGGACATGATGTCTTCATGGAAATTTATGATTACTTTGTGGGAGGCACTCCTTGTGGGGATGGATTCTACCCATTTGGTAAAATAATTAGTGGAAGTCAAAATCCACTTGTGCTGGCAACTTGAGGTCGGGTGGATTTATCCAATGAAGTCAAGACCCGACTGTTGAAAAGCTCCATAAACCATTACATGATTCAAAGGCAATGATTTGAGTTGCTTCTTTCTAGAAAACGTTTGACACTTGGCACAGGCTCTAATATTTGTGCAGACATCATTGAAAAGGTTGGGCCAGAAATACCTAGCTCTAAGGATCTTGTAAGCTGTGGTCCTCCAAAAATGATGCCCCTCACATGAGCTGTCATGAAAATAAGTCATAGCCTTTTGGGCTTCTTATGGGTCTAAACACCTTAATAGAACTCCCAAAGGATCCTTCCAGTACAAAATATTATGAATATACAATACTTGATTGCTTTAAGTTTCAAATATCTCACCTTGTTTTTGTCCAAACCATGAGGAGGCCTGAAATTTTGCAGAAAGTACATGATATATTTATACGAGGTGCATTCTGCTAAGTTGGGCTGACATGGCGGTCTTCACCAACAATCTCAGTTTTCTATCTTTCTAGGTTTATATTCATGAAATTAACCCCTAATTCCTTGCAACTAGACTCAGCCAATAACCTAGATAAACCTTGGCCTTTCACCAATTTGGTGGGTTTGATTTCCAGGTCAAACTCCAAAATATTGGCAATCCACTTGCTCCTCCTCCCATCTATATCAGGTTGGATCAATAACTCCTTTACTGAAGTCGAGTGGACATATGAAATAATTTTTAGTGCAGAACATAGATCATGAAATTCTTGAGGGCCTTCACCGAAGCATATGCTTGCTTCTCCATAATATCGTATCTCACTTCTACATTCCACAGTGCTCTGCTAAAAAAGAAAATAGGCTGCTCCAACCCCTCTGCATTTATTTGTAACAAAACAACTGCAAGTGTTTCAGATGAAGCGAAAGAAAATATCATAAATTCCTTGGAATACTCTGGGATGATGAGCATAGGCACTTCAGTCAACGCCCTCTTGATTTGGTTGAAGGAATCTATGGATTCAGTAGTCCATTTTAGTTCATTCCCCTTCCTAAGCATGGTTGTAATGTATTTAACCAACTCAACAAAATTAGAAATGAACCTTCTCAGAAAATTTATTTTACCCAAGAAATACTGAACCTCTTTCCTAGATCTGGGAAAAGATAAGGACTGGATGGCCTCCACTCTACTCGGATCAATCTTCACCCCTTCAGCTGACACAATATGCCCCAAMAATTTTCCCTCTTGCGTGGAAAATAAATATTTCTTGGGATTGAGGGAGAAACCAAACCKTTTGCACTTCAATAAAACCTTCATCATATGATAACAATGCTCTTTATCAGACCTAGAGAATATTGTAACATCATCCAATAGATGACTACAAATTTATCCTTTTCTCCAATGAAGGCAATGTCCATAGCTCGTTGGAAGTTCGCTCCCGCATTCATCAATCCRAAGGGCACTTTAGCATACATGAATGTGCCCCCAGRAGTTATGAAAGTTGTATTTTCTCTATCTTCAGGCCAGACAGAGATCTGATTGTAACCGAAGAAACCAYCGACCATAAACATCCTGGACGAACTAGTCACTCTCTGCAAAATATGCTCCATTTTTGGCAAGGGGTAATTATCTTTTTTGGAGCTTCTGTTCAAATTTAGGAAATTGACAAACAATCGGATTTCCCCATTCTTCTTCCTAACAGGCACCAAATTAGCTATCCACTCTGAAAATATTAGGGGGATGATGATCTATGCACGTAGTTTATTTTTTACTTCCTTTTCCATAATCGACAACAACATGGGGTTTATTTGTCTAAGCTTTTTCTTGAAAGGTTTGGTGTCTTGTTTCAAAGGGATTTTGTGTTAAATAATGTTGGTGTCATATGTTCTCAAATATTTGTATGTCTAAGAAAACACATCAATGATCACCTACAAAAGTCTGACATACTCAACCCTTTGCTCCTTGGGTATGTTTTTAGACAATTTGACCCATTTGGGATCCTCCTCTATTCCTAGATTGCATTCAGTCACATCAGGCTCTTCAATTGATCCTTCAACCTTTACAACAACATCATTTTTGTCAAACAATCTCTCTAAAGGGACAAGTCCCTTTGGAATATGGTTGCTAGGCAACTGAACGATACGATGGTTAGCAATCTTATTCATAAAAACATCAACATGAGAGATTTCTTCAAAATCTTGATCCTAATCAATATACATATTAGAAAATTCATCCACAGTTTCAAGGAACTTTTTTCTCTCGATATCATCCTCAAAAAACTTCCAATGTTTGACATTGTCAGGAATAGAGGGTATGTATTTTATCTGCACCTCATACTTGAGTTTTGGGAGCAAAGGGACCTTGAAATTACTTGTTGAGACCTCCAAGGAATCTGCTAGAGAGTTCTCCTCTCTTGGAACAAATGAAATATTAAAATCCAAGAAGAAACTGCCTATCATATCCCATACTTCATTTCTATAGGCCCTTAACCTTGGGTGTTTATCCTGATACAGATCTATGACTTGATGAACAATCATCTCAATGTCTCCAAACATTGTTAGTTCCTCAATCTTCATATCTTTGGTATCACTCAGACCCAAAACAAGAGTCTCATATTCTGCCATGTCATTTGTTGTTTCAAATTCCAACTTCCAGGACAAAGATATAGCCTCTTGGGTAGGGGAAATAAAGACCACTCCAACACCAGCACCTTCCCTAGAAGAGGCTCCATCAATTTTTTTTTTTCAAAGGGAGACATTGGAAGGAGGAACTTTACAAGAAGTGATAGGTTTCTTTCTGATTTCCATAGGTTCTTGAGGACCATCAGAGAGTTCTAGCATACTGGTCCCTAGATCAGTATCTACTGCAAAAATGGGGTGGTTAGTCGGATTTTCCTTATCACTGATGATGTACATGAGTTGTGCTTCCCTATAGAGCCTTCTTTGTTCAACTCTGAACACTGGAATAGTGGCATATGAAAGTTCCATCTGAAAGGTTCTCCCCAGTCTTTTTATCAAATATCTAGACATGAGCATCCTAAACTTAAGGGGAACATCGACCACTACAATATCCATAAGTACGCCTTGCATTGGTAGTTGGAACAAAGATTCGACCAAGTCTTTGATT
>JASDQU010109220.1:158298-174056 GCA_032191745.1 Picea mariana
TATGAATTCTGTGGCCTTATCCTCCCAAAGTTTTGAGTGATAGACATGGATAGGCTCAACACTAGATGGAGTCCAGCTCCAACTCATTAGAGGGAAAGGATTCATGAAACAAACAATGTCCATGATGTAGGCGGACATGAAAAATGAGGCAGCTTTCCCATTCGCCTTCTATGCTCGATATTCAGTAATCCGACTGGTTAGACTGTCTGACAACAGTTTGGCCCAGTCGAAGGAAAAACCTTCAACAACTGTCTGAATCAGAGGCACCCATAGGAGGAAACAGTGTGCGGTGTCCTCCTTCCCATACAACCTATAGGTCATCATTGCTATATACCTGAATTGTGGTTCTAAGGAAGAGATTGAATAAACTCTGTTACCATCTGCCCTAAATTTTGCAGGGTGCGATACCCAATCTTTGATTAGATCAGACAAGTTTTTGTCGTATTGCTGGCATTCCTTCTACTTGAAATCTTCCAGAAACTCGGGATTGCACATGAAGTTCAGTGTGGGTGATAGTTGATACGTTGCTTGCAAATGTTTTGGTTGAAAATTCCCAATCGTCACATTCTGCTCCCTGATAATAGTCTTGGTCGGGATGTCCACATGGTATAGTGACCATCTGATCATATAATAATAGGGAAGGATCTATGGCCTTGCCGCTATTTTGTGCATCTCCGCTTGAACGACGATTTTGTATTTGGTGGCCAAATCATCCTTCTCGTTATCGCTGGAATCGTCTGAGTAGTCCACCAATTCGGACTGAAGAAAGTCGGAGACATATGACCAAGTTTTGATAGTATCAATACTTTGGGGTGAAGTATCAGAAACAGTATATGTGCCCTGACCTAAACTCTCAGCAATCGCCTTGCACGCTTTTCGTGGAGCCATGATAGAGGACTTTGTATTTAGCTCTCCTGTAGTAAAAATATAGATACAGACAGAAGTTAGCCTGATGAAAAAACTTCTTTGCACAAAACAGAAATGAAATTTGAAATAATGAAAGAAAGAACTCTGTATCTTAACCATTTAAAACATCGGTGTCCTTGTGAACAGAACGATTAAATTATTTTTAAATAAAGATTTAGTAGTAAAAGTAATATCTTTAGCTGTCACTTCGTCGTGTTTCAAATAAATGCCATAATTTTATGGCGGGTCCTAGCACAAATCAACGCAAAAATATTTAAATTTACCCCGTAGACAGTGCGTGTTAAAATTTTATTAATGCATTTATTGATCCAACTTAGCTCTCTTAATTAGGCTTGTTTTAGTATTTAATCTCCTTTTTCGGCATTCGCCGTATCGGGAGAAAACACCCCTTCCCTTTGACCCCCTTTTGGAGTTGCCTTTGTTTTTTAAGGCTTTTTTAACTTTTATATCTTAATGCTTGAAATCGAAAGCTGGTTTTTGTATTTTCCTTTCTTTTCCCCAAAATCTTAGAAGTCTCATCGCACAAGCAGCGATGATTATCATGCTCTTAAGGAATGATTTATTTTCTTTTAATCGTTTAAACGAGTCTCTCCTTTTTACCTCAGGATGTCGCATGTCGAAAGTTATAGATCACATAGTTTACAAGTCCCGAGGGGCGAAACAGCGAAATAGTTTTAAAAAAAAGTTTACCCAGATCAGTACCGAGAGTAAAGATACTCTAAACCATAGTTAAGCATCATCGGCATTTCGTGTCTCAATGTTTGCTAGTTCCAAAATTCTTACCGTCATAACCCCGATAGCCGAAACCGCGAGTTTCTTGTTTTAGTAACCCAGGTTAATGTTAAAGATTAAAAGCTTAACGACTGTTAATCTCTCTTGGGAATTCACAACTCAACATGTTTTCCCTCAAAAGCTAACCTTCAAAGCGCTGAGTTGCGAAGTCATGATAAAAATAGAAACATAATTAATTAAACACTTAATTTGGTTTTATCCTCCAATTTAATTAGATCATATCATTGCGATCTCGCGATTTCGCAACTCAGCATACAAGCCTACCGGAAGCTATACCTTCAAATCCCCGAGTCACGAAGTTGCAATATAAATAACAACGTAATTAATTAAATGCCTAATCATGGTTATGTTTTTTATTAACCAAAGCTAATTATCGCAACCTCGGGTTTTAGAGGTTTAAAGGGTTAAAGTGAAATCTCCCAATGAGGTGAATGCCAAAAGATTAATTAACATTCAAAAATTCTTGATTAATTAAGTTAAGCCAGCATTGCAGTGTTCTAATACGAAAATTAATATGCATAGTTTACGAGGCAATTTTAAACTTTCCTTGCGCCAACTTGCATTACGAATTGTCAAAATCTAAGACACTAATTGGAAATGAGGCGAATCGACAGGTAAGGATTTGGTTTTTATTGCTAAATTTATATTTAAGAATGATTTGACCATTCTGTTCCTAAGGACGACCTAGTTTTAAATGGTCGAAGGCATGGATCTTTTATTTTTTGTCACAAATTTCATTCCTATTCTACGCAGAGCAAACCTTTCTAGAGCGAACTAATTTTTGTATGTATACGTATTGTTATCACAGGAGAGCTAAAGTAGAATCCACCGCCATGGCCCCGCAAAAAGCGTCTAAAGCCATTGTTGAGGTTTCAGGACAAGGTTCAGACAACGTTTCGGATACTTCACCTCGAAGTGTCGACTCTGTTAGGACCTAGTCGTATATTTTTGAAGTTCTACAGTCTGAATTGATAGATGTTTCGAATGATTCCAGTGAAAATGAAAAAGACGACCTGATCACCAAATATAAGATCGTCGTCCAGGATCAAATGCATAAATTAGCCGCTAGGCCATGTCTTCTCCCTTACTATGATATGGTCTGGTGGGCATTAGACCATGTAGATATACCAACCAGAACCATCGTCAATGAGCAGAGGGTCACCATTGGAACTTTTAGACCTGAACAATTGCAGGCTATGTACAGGTTGCTAACCGTGTCAGACCTTACATACAATGCCGAATTCTTGGAGAATTTTAAACACAAGGAATGTGTGCAATACGACAAGACTATGTCCGGTTTAATCAAAGATTGGGTTTCACACCCTGCGAAGTTCAGGGTGGACAGTAATGGTATATATTCAATATCTTCTCTGGAACCATAGTTCAAATATGTGGCTATGATGACCTGCAGATTATATGGGAGGGAGGAAACCACACATTTTTTCCTTCAGTGGGTGCCTCTAATTCATTCGATCATCGAAGGTTGTTCCTTCGACTGGGCTAAACTACTATCCAATACTTTTACCAGTCGAGTTATAGAGTATCGAGCGTAGAAGGAGAGTGGAAAGATCACTTCATTCTTTATTTTCGCGTATATCATGGATGTCGTGTGTTTTCTGACGCCTTTTCCCTTAATGAGTTGGAGCTGGACTCCATTGGAAGCTGAGCCCATCCACTTCTAGCATTCAAAGCTGTGGTTAGACAAAGCTTTAGATTTTGTATATGAAATCTTTTACTAGGTAATGGTATTGTTGCATGTCACTATCTTCGGCCACCCGCCACCTAGGATCTCAGACAGTATTGTGGTAAATCTAAGAAGTATAGCCGATTGATACGTGGAAGAATAATATTCATATCTTAGGGTTTTCGGCGCTTTTGTTCCTCTGAATGCCTTACCACTATTCATACCCGATAGGCTGGCTTGTTGTGAGATTGCCAAGCAAACAGTAATCGGTGGCATAAGTAAGGAACTTAAGGGATATTCTAAGAAGGTATGGCCACCTTTTCCTATTCATTTAAATTCCTATTCTTTTTTAGATTTCGGACATGCTAAAGCTGAGGCAACAGCCCTAGAAGATCTGAAATTGGTACATGTCGAATTCAAGAAGCATGATCCACATAGGATCGTAAGTAACCACTTAGCCAATTGCAGGATTAAAAGGTTTGAGCATGAAAATTCACCCTCGAATGACATTTTCCAAGGCACGAGATCTTATGCCGAGGTGTTGGCTTGGATACAAGCCCTGGTGCCCAAAGAAAGGGCCAATGTTTTAAAATTCCAAGAACATCGGTGGAGTTGTTTTCCCCTAGTATTGCAAGGTGAGAATCCAATAACAGCAAAGGTGCAACAAAAAGGAGCTGAAGGCTCAAAAGATTCAGCACCCAGACAAGAAGAACACCAGGACAAGGAAGAACGAACTAGGAACCCAAAACCAAAAATGAAAACTCCCGATCCACCGAAAAAGCAAACTCCAGTTGCCACTCCAGGCCAATCAACTAAGCAAATCGAACATCCCATCACCTCCATTACTCCCTTACAGTCAACTCAAGGGAACATAGACGCAGGGTGGATTTTCAATGAAGAATTGAGACCTATATGGATGGAAGAGCTTCCTCCATATGAGTTCTATCAAGAAGCAGGATCAACAGCCAAGAAATTTAAGGTGTTGACCGACGGGAAAGATAAGAAGAAAGAAGAGTTTGCGACAGAAATCGTCGGGACATTAGGGGAGTATGATACGACAAACCAATTTTCTGTTAGGGTTTTGAAAAATCAGCTGAAGCAAAAAAATCGCCTCATCAAAACCTTAGAAGCTAAACTAGACATGGCAGAGGAGGTTGCCAAGGACCAAGCGAGCACAGGAATAGAACAAGGAAGAATGGCCGACAAAAAGAAAATTGAGCTGCTCAAAGCTAATCTCGAACAAGCAGAGCTCGTAGCTCAGACCAGTCAAATACAGGCAGGCCAGCAAAGAGACTTGATTGAGCAGCTACAGGTTAGATTAGAGTTCGCCAAAAGCCAAGTTATAAATATCGAGATATTCCAGTCCCAAGTTATGGAGATTCGGAGCATATTTTTTGTAGCCCAGCGAAGTTTACTTGCCAAGGTAAAGATGATTCGAGAGAACTGCCTTCTTGTTGATCAAGTATTGGAAAAATTATTCGTCAAAGAAAGAGAAGTTGGAGCAGCTCGAGTCACATTTCAAGAGGTTTTTAATAGCTACAACAAACAGGGAATCGACAAATAGTTCCAAGTTTTCCATTTCGGAACAGACCCGAGGTAATATTTTGTTGAAAGAATGGGAGTGCAAGATATCAGAAGGCAAATTGCAAGCCAAGAGGATAAGGAAATCCTGGGAAGAGGCCTTCGGTTCTATAGATGGAGATCTGTTAGGCATTGATAGTGAGAGTAATGTTGAGACACTGAACCAAATGAATATCAGATCAGCCAGCCTAACATTCAACCCGGACTATGAGATCAAACACATATTGACATAAATCTTTTTGATGCTATTTTTAAAACAACCACTACCTGAGTGAAACTTGAACGTTCATGGGCAGTGATTGAAAGGGACGTGAACATCCAGGAACAATTAGAAGCTAGAGAACACTCTAGAAATCAACCCTAGCTTCCCTTGCCGAAGGTTGACATTTCTTCCTTCTCTACCCCTTACTCACTTTCGGATGCCTAGACACTGTACTTCCAAGCCTTAAGTACAGACTCTGGAACAACATCTTTTTGGAGCCGTTGTCGGGGACCGAAGTTATGAAATCTTTTTCCCTGGGAAAACGACATTTTTCATTGAAAGTGCCACCCTTTGATAGTGAACAGAGAGTGCACACCTTTTAAAGGATTTTCAATCTTTCACTTGGTGACTCCATAATTAATAAGCTGGCATCCGGACGAACGAATACCATTCAAAACCCAGATGGTAAATAGACCACACCCGTTACCGATCCTGAGAAGATTTTAAAGGCGAGACGCTCTCTTAAGCCGACCCCTGTAGTCTATCATCTTAAATACTCACAACTGAAGACCAAGAGTTCTTATGAACCTTCAACTTCACGCAACCCTCTTTTCGACACTAAGGATCTAACATCAAACTGCTCTGAAGTTAGAAGTGCAACCCGTCCGATAACTTTTGTAGTACATAAAGGAAAAAGTCCTATAGAAAATTTATCTGTTGTCGATATATCGTCGACTCTTCAGTTGCATTTCGTGACCTCACACAGTCTCGAAGAATATTTCACACATCCAGTTTCCACACTCATTGGTTCTCCTGATTACATATCTTGCAAGTCCGAAGAGCCAAGCCCTTGCATCACTTACCAATCATCCTCCGATTTTTTTCCCTGTGAAGAAAGTAAAGATTCACTTTTAATATTCCAAAACCCCCTTTACAACTTTCGACTAATAACGATGGCAGTCATCGAAAGGGGACGTGGAGGGGTTGTTGGAGTAGGAGGTGGAGGTGCTCCTGGGGGAGGAGCTGGAGGCCAAGGGCCTGCCTCCCCTCCCAGAGTGTTTGATAAAGTGGCAGCAAGATACGCTCCTTTGGTATTGCCCATTCCTCTGCACAACCTTCCAGAAAATTATATAAAAAATTTGCCAAAATTCACTAGGGAAGTAGATCTGACCACAACTGAACACATAAATTTCTTTGATCGATTCACAGACATCCTAGGTCTCGAACATGAAGATGTGTATTCGATACTTTTCATCCAAACCTTCAAAGGTCATGTCCAAACTTGGTTTCAGAGTCTACCTGTAGGATCTATCTTGTCCTATGATGCCTTGGAAGATGCTTTCCTTAGACAATGGGGCGAAAGAAAGGACCACCTATACTATTTAACCAAGTTTGGGTCTTTAAGAAAAGAGAATTCAGAAACAGTTATGGGGTTTGTTCAAAGATTCAACATGCTGTATAACAAAATCCCAGCCGAGGTTAAACCATCCCAACCCATAGCCAAATTAACTTTCATGGGGGCTTTCGAACCATATTTTTCACTTCTTTTATGAGAAAGAAGGAGAGCTACTCTAAACCGAATGCAAGATGACGCTGTAGAAATTGAGTCAAATATGATGGCTTCTAGTAAGTTAAAAGATAAAGTAGAAGTGAGAAACCAAGAAACTAGATTCTTTAGAGAACAAGAAGGGCAGTCAAGGTCTAATAGATACACAGATGACAAAGTAGACGATATGGCCAGGGTAATTAAGGAACTATCTAATAAGATATCTAGAATGGAGCTAGAACAGGCCAAAGCCAATTCTTTCGCCAAAAAGGATTTCAGGAGGAATCCCAATCCCCCAAACCAGCAAAGGCAGATAAAAAACGAAGATCAAAAAATACAAACTCCCCTAAAGAATGAAAATTTTATAGGAGGGAATGATCTCCAAGATTTTAGAGATTTAAAGGATGATGTCACAAACTTGGGTGACGATTGCACACAACCTTATCTGACTAGAGAGGATTATGAAAAATCTCCAAACACTCAACAATCGTCTATTGAAGGTGAAGAAAGAGATTATACCGACCTTTGTAGTTATCAAGAAGAAACCGATATGATAATGGTTGAGTTCCAACCTAGGTTTAACTTGAGATATAAGGGTAAGCCTATTTTGACTACTCAACCTAAGAAAATTCTCCCAAGAGGTCAAACTTATGAGCCTACCCCAGAAGAAACCATGTTACCTAACAGAAAAGCAAAAGTAGTAAACACGCAAGAACCCGAAGTGGAAAAGGTTGAGACTAAAACACAGGAAACTGAAGTAGCTAATACAAATACACCTTTAACCAAGATCATGAGTAATAAGGTAGTCCAGACAAATAAGTTGGAAAAGAAGGATTCATATGTCCCAACTAGAGAAATAGACAAGGTGAGTGGAGTTTTCAATTTCAAAAATGAGATAAATAAAATTAAGATACCAAATCCTCTGGTAGAGTTAGCGAAAAACCCAGTTTATTGAAAGCATATTACCAAAGTGATAGGCGTTTTAGAGCTAGAAAGCCAATCTGACGTTTTGAACCTGGAAGATGATAAGCCCAAAATTACTTTTGGTCCACATTTTGAAGGAGCCAAAGACATTGTCGCTCCCTTTTATATCACTTTAAACATGTACGATCAACTGCTACATAATTGCATGCTAGACTCCGGAGCCTCACATAACGTGATGCCTAAAATTATTACGGATAGATTGGGTCTCCAGATCACCAGACCTTATGGAGATCTTTACTCATTTGATTTGAGAAAATTTAAGTGTATGGGAATGATAAAGGATTTAGTAGTCACCCTGGAACAGGTCCGAGTTAAGAGCATCTTGATGGATGTGGTCATTGTTGATATTCCCCCTAAGTATGGCTTATTGTTGCCTAGGTCATGGGGAGCCAAGCTAGGGGATTCTCTTCAACTAGATATGATGTATGCCACAATTCTTGTGTTTGGTGGGCAAATTACTCGGTTGTACAAGGAGACGAGGTTAGCATATACAGTAAGCAACCCTCAAAACTCGAACAATTTCCCTATTTACATTGCAGGTCAAGATTTAGGAAATTGTATCTTATCTTTTGACGATGGTTTAGATGGTTGCACAGAGGAAAATGATATAGAGAATGAAGATTTAGGTTACATGACCGAGGATATGTGTAGCACCGGTATCTGGAAAATGTTTTTTGATGGTGCCTTGTCTTGCGAAGGGGTTAGTGCAGGAGTGCTTTTTGTGGCACTTGAAGAAAGGTTCGTTGTCCTTTTTTCTTATATACTACAATGGGATATAGATTATACTAACAATGTATGTGAATACAAAGCCTTGGTATTAGGATTAGAGGCTGCCAGGAGGCTAAAAATAGAAAACCTAGAGTTATACAGAGATGCGGAGTTGATAGTCAAACAAATAAATTGGCAATACCAAGCCAAGCATCCCAGATTAATATCATACATAAATTGCACCTAGAATCTGATGGAACGGTTTTTCTCGTCTGTAAACGTCCACTTCATCCCACGCATAGAAAACTTACAGGCTGATGCATTAGCTAAAGAGGCTTCAACTTTCACTCCTTCTACAACCATTAAATTGAAGTATCACATAGAGATAAGACACAAACCATCTATAACGGATAATATCTATCACTGGTAGGTTTTTGAGGATGATGAACAAATTAAGAAGTTTCTTGAAGCAGTAGGTGAATTTTCCAAAACTCACGCGGATCAAGAAAATTAGAATTACCATATATGGATCATGCAAGAAGGGGAGGACCCTCAAGATTTCCAAGACAAAATCGCAAATCATCGCATGTTGATCCTAAAAAATAACCAGATTCCGAAAGTACTAATACCTCTGGAAAGACTGTTTGATAAAAACGACATACCTGTAAAATCCACCTTACAATCCCAACCAGAAGAGGTGGAGGACTGTGACATAGGAACCAAAGAAGAGTCCAGTATGGTTAAAATATCTAAACTCCTCCCCCCTAAAATAAAAGGCAAGTATAAGGACCTACTCAGACAATTTAAAGATGTTTTTGCCTGGTCTTACAACGAGTTAAGAACCTACGACACTACCGTGATCGATCACAAGATACCTCTAAAGCTTGGGGTCAAACCCCTTAGACAAAAGCTTAGGCAGATCAACCCCATTTTATTGCCCATGGTCGAGAGGGAAGTGAAGAAGCTTTTAGAGGCAAAAATTACAGCACCTCTGAGATATTCCGACTGGGTGGCAAACCTGGTTCTGGTCAGAAAAAAGAGTGGGGAAATTAGACTGTGCGTGGATTTCAGAAATCTAAATAAGTCCTCTCTTAAAGACAACTATCCGTTGCCTAAAATGGATCACGTGCTAGAAAAGGTAGTTGGGGTGAACAGAATGTCTAGGATTGACAGTTTCTCTGGATATAATTAAATTGCCATGAATGAACAAGATAAAGAAAAAACAGCTTTTACTACCCCTTGGGGTACGTTCATGTATGATAAAATGCCTTTCGGTTTGATGAATGCAGGAGCCACGTTCCAACACGCTATGGACATTGCTTTCATCGCAGAGAGGGATAAGTTCGTAGTCATCTATCTCGATGATTTAACGGTTTTCTCCAAATCTAACGAAGAGGATTTGGTACATCTTAAAAAAACATTCGAAAAATTCCGTAGGTTTGGTCTGTCCTTAAATCCCAAGAAATCACACTTCGCCATGCAAGAAGGTAAACTTTTGCGTCATATTGTATCTAAGAATGGAATTAAGATTGATCCTAAGAGGGTTGAAGCGATAGACAATATAAACATTCCTAGAAATGTAAAAGAAATTCAATCTTTCTTAGGAAAAATAATTTTTTTTACGAAGATTTATCCCAAATTTCGCTGAAATCGTAAAATTGATCACACATATGCTGAAAAAGAACAGCGAAGTAAACTAGACAACAGAGGCCAAAGCATCATTCGCACACATTAAGAAAGTCATAGCCGAGGCACTTGTATTGGCAAGCCCCGATTATCTAAAAGAATTTCTTATTTTCTCATTTGCCTCTGAACACACGATTGTTGTGGTGCTCCTCCAAAAAAAAGAAGAGGGTTTCGAACAACCGATCACGTTTTTCAGCAAGAGCCTCAGAGACGCATAACTTAAATATGATATAATAGAAAAACAAGTGTATGCCATGGTAAAAGCACTGAAGGCATTTAGAACATATGTATTACACTCCAAGATAATCGCATACATACCTACAAGTTCTGTGAAAGATATTTTGCTACAACCAAAAAGCAATGGGAAAAGAGGACGATGGCTTGCCAAGATTCAAGAATTTGACCTAGAAATCAAACCTACTAAACTGATAAAGGGACAAGGCCTAGCCAAACTTTTGGCTGAATCAAATCTCAGAGATCTGGATATAAACTGCCTGTAGGAATGTGAGGAAGACATGATCATAAACAAGATTAATGAATGAACAAATGCAATTAAGATCGAGGAGAGGTTCGTATCATCAAAATGGTACAGAAACATAGTATCCTACCTGCTGACTCTAAAATGCTCGAGTGAACTATCACCATCAAAAGCCAGGGCTTTAAATCTTCATGCGGTTAAGTATTGTATTGTCGAAAATCAACTATATTGGAAAGACCCACTCGGTTTCTTGTTAATATTCTTAGTCGAATCAGAAACAGAAAGGGTTATAAGTGAGTTTCACAAAGGAGTGTGTGGAGATCATCACACTTGGAGAGCCACAACTTACAAAATTCTGAGGGTTGGGTATTACTGGTCAAAACTTTTCTCAGACGTTAACGCCAAGGTCCGAGCTTGTAACCCTTGTCAGTTATTTGCAAGAAAATAGAAACTCTCGATGCTACCTTTAGTTCCGGTCAAAACTGAAGCCCCTTTTCAACAATGGGGGATAGATTTTATAGGAGAGATTAATCCACATTCTAGCACCCAACACAAGTGGACCTTAACTACCACAGACTACTTTACTAAATGGGTAGAATCTATTCCAACCAAAAGGGAATCTGACTTGGTGGTAATAGATTTCTTAGAAGACAATATCTTGTCAAGATTTGGCTGCCCCCGAAAGATAGTCACAGATAATGCCCAAGCTTTCAAATCTATGGCTATGATCAGCTTCTGGCAAAAGTATAATATCGTTCTTGGCCATTCTACAGTGTGCTACCCCTAAGGAAATGGACTGGCCAAGTCATCTAACAAGAGCCTGATCAATATAATTAAGAAAGTGTTGGATGAAAACAAAAAGTCTTGGCATGTGCATTTAAAGTACGCATTGTGGGTGAATCGCATAGGCACTAAAAAGTCTATTAGAATTTCCCCTTTTCAGATGGTATATGGGATAGATGCGTTGTTACCTATAAATTTAGCACTCCCCGTGATGAAATTGTGGCAATATCAGAAAGAAGAACCTAATCATGTCACCAGGAGGATAAACTAACTAATCAAGGTTCAACAACACAGGGTCGAAGTAGATGAAAGGTTACAGAAGTATCAAGATGACATGAAGGCATTATTTGACCATAGGGCAAAGGATAGAGATTTCCTCGCAGATGATTTAGTATTAAGGTGGGATGCGAGGAGGGAAGAAACAACAAAACATGGTAAATTCGATCACCTCCGGTATGGGCCATTCAGAGTCTCGGCTCTCGAAGGAAAAAATTATTTCCTACTAGAAAATCTAGACAGTGAAATCCTCAACGCCCATGTCAACAGGCATTATCTGAAACATTATATGACATAAGCAGTCGCCAAAAGAAAAAACGAAGATGTGTATATTCATATATAGAATTTTTTACATATGTATATATATTTCATTACGCATTGCTATTTTGACATTCTTTTCTTTTCGTAAAATTTTCGACACATTTCAAAAAAGCCTTGATAACCTTTATATTTGCCTTTTTACAGGATTCTCACTGCAAACTAAACGAGAAAGAGAAGTAAACAGAAAGTCATGTATCGGAAAATAAATTGTCTTAAATAGGTGATAAAAGAGATTTTAGATAGTTGGGTAAGAAAATGAAATGGTAAGATAAAGGTGAGAATTAATAAAGTGTTGTTTTGAAGGGCTCTCAAAGGAAACCAAGATAACTCCCTAAGAATACGACAATATCATCTAAAATAATAAATAAAAGAACATTTCCATGATTAAGCGTTTATGAAAGAATAAGACGAAATGAATAAGTCACCCAAAATAAAGAACCCCCGAAAAATATTTTCAGGAGTTAGTTTTGATTTTTGACCCCTATTTTTTAGTTCGTATATCTCTGTCTATCACCCTTTTCTTTTTTCGGGTTTACCTTTTGAAAAGCCAGCAACTTTCCGATTTCGCATATGTAGGGAGAATGGATTACTTTTCAACCTCGAAAGCTTCAAAGAGGATTGTGAAAAGTAAGATGGTCTTCACAACTCCTTGGTCCCTTACTAAACAAAGTGACGCTTAAGTGATCTTGACTTTTCTAGGTTTTTTCAATAGTTCCGGGGGATTGAGGCTTGCTCAAATATAAAACTCCAAAAAAAAAAAAATTCCCTTTCTCCCTACGAACGAAGGTGTTGTGAAAGTTAAGGGAAGGTTGGTACCGAGTAATCAAAGTAAGTTGGCAGACCTATAATGAAAAATATTACATAGATATCATCCCTCATACAAATTGATTGCCCCCACTTCGCGCTATAAAAAAGCAAATTATAAGACAGGTGGTGAAAGGAAATTCATACCCCATCTAGTCCAAAAGACGATGAAAGGAAATTCAGAAATGATTGCCCTCGTCTCAGCATTTAAATGCATAAATATATTCCGAAGTGGTGAAAGGAAATTCAGTAAAGAGGTCCAGATAACTTAACCGGGGTACTGAACAGGCTCGTTGGCAGTGAAGCAATATCTGAGATATCTATAAGGTTGTTATACATGAATATCACTATTCTCTGGTAACCAATTTTTTGGAAACCCAATCTACATCCCAAGTTTAGACAGGGCTTCCTGATTAAAAACATATAATTTGTTTCTTTTGATGCAAGCCGATAGCCAAAAGATCTGTTGGGTCTCCTAAAACTGTTTTAATTGTCTTAATGCAGACCTGAATTCAGTAACGAGAAGAAGAAAATCATGAAAGGGACTACATCTAGGTGCAAAAAGTATCTGAGTTTTGAAATCTTTTCGAAGGTAAAAGACGAAGCCCTTTTCCCCTTCGGTATCCTGTTCTAAGGAACATTTTTCACTGGATTAAAGCCATTGCCTCCATTTACCCAATATAGGCATGTGGTTTACTGTTCTTCCCATCTTGCAGGAAAACGAGATCCCTAGTTGGAGCCTATGTTGGAGCTGCCTTTGTTTTTTAAGCCTTTTTTAAATTTTATATCTTAATGCTTGAAATTGAAAGCTAGTTTTTCTATTTTCCTTTCTTTTCCCCAAAATCTGAGAAGTCTCATCGCACAAGCTGTGACGGTTATCATACTCGTAAGGCACGATTTATTTTCTTTTAATCATTTAAATGAGTCTCTCCTTTTTACCTTGGGATGTCGCATGTCAGAAGTTATAGATCATATAGTTTACAACTCCCGAGGGGCGAAATGGCGAAATAGTTTAAAAAAAAAAATTTTACCCAGATCAGTACCGAGAGTAAAGATACTCTAAACCATAGTTAAGCATCATCAGGATTTCGTGTCTCAGCATTTGCTAGCTACAAAAGTCTTACCATCATAACCCCGACAATCGAAACCGCGAGTTTCTTGTTTTAGTAAGCCAGGTTAATGTTAAAGGTGAAAATCTTAACCATGGTTAAGCTCTGTTGGGAATTCACAACTCAGCATGTTTTCCCTTAGAAGCTATACCTTCAAAGAGCTGAGTCGTGGAGTCATGATAAAAATAGAAACGTAATTAATTAAACACTTAATCTGGTTTTATCCTCCAATTTAATTAGATCATATCATCGCGATCTCGCAATTTCGCAACTCGACATACAAGCCTCCAGGAAGGTATAACTTCGAAGCCCCGAGTCGCAAAGTCACGATATAAATAACAATGTAATTAATTAAACGCCTAATCATGGTTACGTTTTTTATTAACCAAAGCTAATTATTGCAACCTCAGGTTTTAGAGGTTTAAAGGGTTAAAGTGAAAGCTCCCGATGAGGCGAATGACAAAAGATTAATTAACATTCAAAAAGGCCTGATTAATTAAGTTAAGCCAACATTGTCAGTTTTCTAATACGAAAATTAATATGCACAGTCTACGAGGCAATTTTAAACTTTCCTTGCACCAACTTTCATTACGAATCAAAATCTAAGACACTAATTGGAAATGAGGCGAATCGACAAGTAAGGATTTGGTTTTTATTGCTAAATTTATATTTACGAAAGATTTCACCATTCTGTTCCTAAGGATGACCTAGTTTTAAATGGTCGAAGGCATGGATATTTTATTTGTTGTCACAAATTTCATCCCTATTCTACGCAGAGCAAACCTTTCTAGAGCGAACTAATTTCTGTATGTATACATATTGTTATCACAGGAGAGATAAAGTATAATCCCTCACCATGGCCCCGTGAAAAGCGTCTAAATCCACTATTGAGGTTTCAGGACAAGGTTCAGACAACATTTTTGATACTTCACCTCGAAGTGTCAACTCTGTCAGGACCTGGTCGTATATTTCTGAGGTTCTACAGTCCGAATTGGTAGATGTTTCAGATGATTCCAGTGAAAATGAAAAAGACGACCTGATCACCAAATATAAGATCATTGTCCAGGCTCAAATTCATAAAGTAGCGGCTAGGCCACGTCTTCTCCCTTAATATGATATGGTCCGGTGGGCATTAGACCATGTAGATATACCAACCAGAACCATCGTCAATGAGCAGAGGGTCACCATTGGAACTTTCAGACCTGAACAATTGCAGGCTATGTACAAGTTGCCAACTGTGTCAGACCTTACATACAATGCTAAATTCTTGGATAATTTTAAACAGAAGGAATGTGTGCAATACGACAAGATTATGTCTGGTTTAATCAAAGATTGGGTTTCACACCCTGCGAAGTTCAGGGTGGACAGTAATGGTATATATTTAATATCTTCTCTAGAACCACAGTTCAAATATGTGGCTATGATGACCTGTAGATTATATGGGAGAGAGGACACCACACATTTTTTCCTTCAGTGGTTGCATCTAATTCATTTGGTCGCCGAAGGCTGTTCCTTCGACTAGGCTAAACTACTATCTGATAGTTTGACTAGTCGAGTTATGGAGTATCGAGCGTAGAAGGAGAGTGGAAAGATGGCTTCATTTTTTAGGTCCGTGTATATCATGGATGCCGTGTGTTTTCTGACGTCTTTTCCCTTAATGAGTTGGAGCTGGAATCCATCGGAAGCTGAGCCCATCCACATCTACCATTCAAAGTTATGGGAAGACAAAGCTTTAGATTTTGTATATTAAATCTTTAACTGGGTAATCGTACCATTGCACGCCACTATGTTCGGCCACCCGCCACCCAGGATCTCAGACAGTATTATGGTAAATATGAGCAGTATATCCTATTGGTACGTGGAAGCAGAATTTTCAT
>JASDQU010109221.1:57160-71995 GCA_032191745.1 Picea mariana
TGATAGTAATAAAGAAGATTTTGCATATTGTTCTTGTATATCTGTTGTGGTGCTTTTGTATTCAATATTGGGTTCTTAACAATAAATATAGGCATGGGGCTATCAGCCAAAGGTAAAATGTGGTACCATCTCTCCTGTTGAGATTGAACCCCATGAATTTCATATGACAAAATAAAAGGGGACAGGTGGAGAATCTTTCTTAGGACATTACATGAGGGAGATGCACGGGGAGAAAGGGGATAAGAAGTGAGTTGTAGGACTGGTCTAGAGAGGAAAATGATCCTTCCTGAGCGGAGAGGCCATGAGCTTGATGTGGTGGAATCATCTGACAAACATCAAGAGGTCTATCTAGGAAATGAAAGTATAGATAAATTTCATTAGTAGTATCATGGCCTGGCACGGGGGTGTCCTGTAGTCGAAGTGACAAAGCGTGCAGAGACTATGGTAGGGAGGAAAGGAAAACACCCACAGTCGGTTGGTTGGTTAACTCTATCAATAAATAGAAAATTAACCCTCATGTTCTTGGTATTGAGTAAGAAGAATAGACTGGTTCCTTTGAATGTATTCTTGAATGTGTATGTTTGCTTGATGCATGGACTAGTTGTTTCTTGGCATGACTATGTAACTAGAGTATGGCTAACTGTATCCCATGAGTTTCTTTCACGTGTAGATATGCCTATATAAACAGAAAGGAATTATTTATTTTGTGCCTATTTGGATGTTGTAAAAATGCATAGTTTAGTCATGTCAAAGTACTCATTAGCCAGGTATGGTTTTGAGTAGGGACTAGTAAGTTATATAAATAAATGACTGATCCCCTCTATGATGTGTGAGAAACATTAATTGTAGAGATATCCCTGAAAACTGCAAGTCCCAAAATTGGGAAGCTTGCAAACCATGAAAATTGCATTGGGAAGACAACCATGTGTACCTCGATATAGGTCTCGAAAGGCCTCAATACCCATGGGAAGTCCTTGTGCAATCAAATGGATTTGAGCCTGCGAAACCTCCCACCAATGAAATGGAAATTTTCCAGGATGAAAACCATCTCCCAAATGGTAAGGAGTGAATGCATTAGTTGGCCTGAGAAGGGTTTGCAGAGTTCATAAAGGCTTGGGATCCTGAGAAATTTAACACTTAGGATAATTCCCAAGGAAGCCAAGCCCGAGTTCAGTTGATAACCATAGAGAATCAAGTGTTTGGAGATAGAATGATTTGCATTCATTGATTCAGCCTTATGAATAGATCCTAGCCCTCAATTGGAGTAGGTTATGGTGATAGGGGTTAATGCATATTGAAGAAAATATATACCATTTATCTATCCAAGAGTGTATCCGAGAAATAATCGGGACCATTGGGTTTACCTTCAGTGAGTATCATCAGAGTTAAATGGTCGAACTATCCTTAATTCAAATACTCCAATGGGGAGAGTTCCAAGGATTAATATAGATCATTGGATCAAAGATTCGTGTGTAGGAACCTTTGAATGGTGGTTTAAATGTTGATCGTTGATAAGCATAGGATTAATGATCCACATTGAGAGTGCACATCTAAGGTGCTTAGGTTTTAACAAAAGGTCCACCCACACAGGTGGTAATTAAAATACCACTAGGGGATGTGTGGTGATGTTTAAAGGCATAACACAACCATGGAAGTGGTTTGGAAAAAAACCACCCTCGACACCCCCACTACACTATGGGGGAAACCACTTAACGAAGGTGGTAATCCATGGTGGTTTGATGCCTAAGGATTTAAATAGTTCATGTGGCAACAAATAGTTATCGAGTGGGTCGAGAGTGGGCCCATTTGGGAGAATTAGTCCTTAGACCTTTGTTTTTACCTTGGTCATTGGATATAAAGTTGAAATATCTTAGTCATTGATCGTAGAGGATCCATCGGAGTATTCGCCCTATTAGATTGGGATGAGACTCCAAAATAACCAGAGTCATCTATCTATCAAGGAATAATTCAAATTGATCATGACCATCTATCGTAATGGGACATTCAGAGTAATTTGGTCCACTTGGATGAAATTACTATGAAGAAAAGACTCCAAGGAGAAATCCTAATCATCCATCAGAACCAGCTGAAATTAATATTGATAGTATACCTTGGTGATTCCTTTGAGACGAGGCCAGGAGGAAGGTGAAGTCATCCTGACATGGATGATGACACCCCACCAATGCATAGAGGACATGTGTCAACACCTGGAGAGGCATGCTAAGTGCATCATTGGTAATGTGCATGTCACATCAAGTACACATGAAGGTCAAATTGTCGAGAAATGGTGATGACACATGTAGTGGTATTTTAAATACCAAGTTTCGTATGAGAAGAGGGTCGAGAAACCATGTACTTTCATCCCAAATCCTTGTCATTAGATCTCCAATGAAGAGACCCTAACCATCCATCACAGAGTGCCTTTTAGAGTGAGTTCATGGAGAAACATTTTGACAAGGAACCTCTGAGGTTTGATCTAGACCCTTGATTCGTCGAGATTGAAGGGGATCCAAGATTTAAATTTGATCGTTGATTCAATGGGAATAGACCAGCTCTAAGAGGAGACATGGGTCGTCCATTGCAAAGTGTTATTTGAAGTGGAATTTCCCAGAGACACTCTAATGGTAAATTTCCAAGACGAAATATAGTCTGTGGATCTTCCTAGGCTTGGGGAATCTAGTAGACGATTTGGGTTGTCAATCTTTAGTTGAAGACCTAAGGCAGTGACATGGAGAGTGTCACATGTTGATCACAGAAGGTTCCATGTGGCCTAGTGATTTGGCACCTATAGGTGAACTTCCATGAGAAGTATGAGTGCCACATGTCAGGGGGTGATAGTTCCATGTGTCATGAAGAAGTGGCACCACATGTTAAAAGAATTTGGAATGACTCAGAAGCCCCGATGAAATCATAGTTGTCCATTGGAGGCTTTTTTTATTGATTCGAGTCACTAGGATGAGTGGCATTCTGATGGAGGGACTATGAGAGGAAATCACAACTATAGATCGGAGAATAGACAATATGTGATCTCATTCTTTGATCCTTGTGGGTCCCACATGGTCATGGAGAAAGGGTTAAAAACTTTGGGTGATACCTATCATGGAGGTAAATAATCTGATGCATTCATAGTCGTAGATGGACTAACTCCGAGAGTCGTTGGATCTATAGGAGTATGACTGGTTGGAGTGTGTTGTAGGAGTAGAATGTGGGTCCATAGAGAAAACTCTCTAATGAGAGAGTCCTGAACATATCAAAACCATCGATTTAGAACATAGACCAACGGTCTGATAAAGCGAGGACTGATGGGCTAGGGAAAGGATGCCTCTATAACACTATGCTTGGTGACATGTGGTAGGAACTATGTGGATTCCACATGTTAATGAATTGACTTAAGGCCTATGATAACTTTGGAAGGCCATAAATTTTGATCCAAAGATCGATTTGGAGCATAGTGATAGTAGTTGGAAAACTCTTGACTAGTAGAAGACAATGGTGCCCTCAAGAAGAGGTATTGAGATGATTGAGAAAAAGAGAAATTCCACTACTCCATCCCTTAAAAGGGTACTTAGGGGGTTGGGTGTGTTACAAAGTGGTATAAGAGAAGGTTACAACACTAGGCCTGGATCAGCCAGAGAACAATCATAAATACTGGCATATCAAGGCTAAGATGATCTTGTTACGAAGATTTTATATACATTTATAAATTTGTTTATTATCCATAAAAGTCCCCTAAAAAGGAGGACTGCATATTGGGAATTCATTTTTGAAGTTCCTTGCAGCAGAAAATTTACATGTTGAATTACAACAAAAGAATTATAAATCTTGCCTTGCTAGAATGATAAATACCCCCACATGATTAGAAATACATGGATGGGAAATGATGGTAATATTTTAATAAAATGGGAAGAAATGATAGAGTTATGTTGTAAGGCCATATGACATAATTATGAGTACTCTATGGAACTTGGCTTATGAATGGCCAGAAGGAATCAGGGAGGAATAATAGAGAATTTTTTAAATGTCAAAGTGTGCGAATGACATGGTAAAATGGGTGCAAACAGTGAGCCTACATCTTTAATATCCATATATGTAAGTATGTACCTAAGCGCATGGATTGAATTCATTATAAGGTTTCCTAGTATGAAGGAATGAAGGAATATGTCAGTGAGACTAATCATGTGAATGGTTGTATTTACTCTTTATAGAAAATTGATATTAATATCAGATAAATATGAAAGAACAGTACAAGATTTTGCAAGTAATGCACACACATAATACGTACATAGATATAATTATATGCTTGAAAGAGTGATATGATTGTCTAAGTAAGAGGGCAATAAGGCAAGGAGTGTGCTTGCCTAGGCCGAATAAGTGAATTGTGAGGAAAATATATATACTTCCCAAGTCTCAAAAATGATATGGAGGCATGGTTGACCCCATATTAAAGGGGTTTGAACTTATTTGATTATGTAATAGATTGAGGAAGGTGTACTTCACCCCTCAGTAAAATCTAGTGTAAAATGTTGAGAGAACAAGGAGCAAGGATGATCTGTTATTATGAACAAAAAGAAATATGATTATTCCTTAGAAAATTGTGTGTGAATGATTTTGGACAATCGGGAGTAAAGTAATTTTAAAGAAATTATGCATGTAGATTGTATGATGTGCCTATGGTGGACACACAGAGTATGTTGATGCATGTTGATAAGTGCATGAAATAAGAGTGTGAATGAAAGTTGATGAAATGAATATGCATGTTTGAATGTAAAACTGAATTGTATAATAAGAATGCAAGCTTATATTCTCGATGGAATATTGGGAAATAATTTGAAATGACAAAGTTGAGGTCGACACAAGGCCGAGATCATTTCATATAGGATATGGATTTGCAACAACAAGTTGCATGGGGAAGGAATCCTGTGTGGAGAATTTATGTAAGGACTTTGTCTGGAGAACAGAGCCATGACTTTAGTACCTGCTGAGAATTAGACAGTGGGTATGCAAAGCCTATTTACATAAGAATATTGGGTTACATTTTAAAATATAATGCATGCTTGGGAGACATGCAAGTGAATGGTGACCAGCCTGATTTTTGGTAAATGTGCAGAATACACTAAGCAATAAGTAAATTATGAACTAAATCTTATTGTTGTAAGTATGTTGCTTATTATCTAGGAAAGGTCAAGATAAAATTAGTTGATACTACTCAAGAAATGGAGTATGCAGATCCCAAGAGGGACAAATTATAGAAGCAAAAGAAGGAGAAAAGGATTAATACTTTTCTCACTATCAAATTGTGAATAATGAGATAGAGTTGTATGCTTTAAAAGAGCAGTTGTGAAAATAAGTGTCACTAATAAATGAAAGACAAAGTTGGAAAATATGTTTAATTAGATGAGCTTGGTTAATCCATGTTGTGAAAATGAAATGAAGCCTTGAATTTAATTAGGCTAGGATGAAAATTCCAGGATGTGTAGAAGGAGTTGGAAAAAGGAAGAGTCCCTTGACTCCTTTCTTGTTGATTATGGTGTTTCTTTGGGATGAGTAACCGATATGTCGATGCATGTAAGAGTTTTGGCATGAGAATGTTGATATCTACATGATTGAAAAGAAAACTAAAATATTTTTCATGTTTACACTCGGGAGAACCATGAGAATAATGTAATAGAGTGCATAGAGATATGTTGGGGCATTCTAAAAATACTTTATTGATTTAAATACTATGATACACGCTTTTTTTATTTTACATGAAAACTAATATAATTTTGAATGAGATGATGCATGTTATATGTAGGAAAATATTGGAACTATTGGGGAAGACAGTTGCCAATGATTGACAACCTCGAGTAGAGGATATTTACAAAATATTTCTAATAGAAAATAATCATGAAGGGGATTAGGATCCCTCGTGAAGCACCATTGATGAGATAATTTCAAAGAAGGTGTTGGCAGCCAAAACATGTATAAAAGTGTGCATGCATGTGTGGCATAAGGTATGAAGGGATTGGGTAAGGATTCCTTCTGAAACATTTTATTATTTCAATAATATACACATGATTTTGAGTGGTTATTGTATGTCATTGGCACCCAAGATGGGTGTGATTCAAGACAAAGAGACCTTGAATCATAGAGGGTAGAACCCCTAGAAGCCAAGCATTTTTACAATCCTTGCAATAATTTCATGAACAAATGTATCGTGAATGCATATGCCAATCAAGAAGGATGGAAAGTGCTCATAAGAAAATACATTAGTTAATGCATTAAGAAGATGCATGTCGTAAAATAGTGGTAATATATAGGGCTTCCCATGATGGGAGAAGTACCCTCCATTACTCTTACAAGAGTTATAGAATGGTAAAGAGAGAATTGGGTGACCAATATTAGTACCCTAATTATCAACAAAGGAAGGAATGCTTAAATGCAAAGTTTTTTTTCATAATATATAATTCTAATTTGAGGTTACGATCAATTCAAAGAAGAGAGTATGATTTTTTCATACTGATGAATGTGGACAGAGAATCCATGTGGTGGGAGATTATCGTAGCCCCAACACACCATGAAAATGTTCCTAATATGAAATTTGGTAACCAGGAATCAATGGAAGGGTGCATTCTGATAACCAGGAATCAATGCAAGGGTGCATTGTGAGTGAATGTGGCCATGGGAATTGGCACATTGATTACATTTGTTTGATGTTAGATTGCATTTGGGAAAGGATCGGTATGCTAAAGTAATCTGTGAGTAGGGAGATAGTAATTCCCTTTATTTTATGTAACTCAATCAATAATTATGATTAGATTGATTAGTATGCACAGTTCTGAAATTGTTCATGAAGACATTGTAAATGTGCAATAAAAATATGTGCATGAGAAACTAACAATTGTTTGGTTGTATGAGTATTGAAATTACAGGAAAGAAGGGTCTTGGACATGGTAGTATTGTAATCCCATGAGGAAGACCAATGCATGTTGGTTGTAAAGAGACAAACTATTATGAGAAGGAAATATAATTCTTGTGAAATCTGGTTCCAATATGGACTAGATCTGAAATGAAATGAGATTGTGAACTTAAAAAAAGAAATTGTGGGTAACAGATTTGGAAATAATTTTTTAATAAAATAATGAAAGCATCTCACAAGTTTATGCATGCATACAATACAGGTGAGATTAAAGGGATCTGTCTAGGGAGGATAGATGGTGGTTGTCAAATAAGAGAACATGGAAGAGGTTGTTTTTGTGACATGAGAACCATGTTATAATTCATGGCCTCCTTAGAAGATGTTGTGTTGTGGAAACACAAGCCGGAGGGATGCCTCAACAAAGAAAGTCATAGGGACACCTTGACTGTAAGAATCAATGAAGCTTCAAAAACTCTTCTTGTGTGAGAATCCTTGGTGAGGCAAGATGGATCACCCAAGTGACTATACAGTAGAGAAGGGGATTCTTGATCCTGGTCTTGGAGGGTGAGTGACCACAAGGAAGAAGATACTTCGATAATTATTGTACAGTGTTAGTTGGGATCATGCACACAATGGGTATATCAAGGAAATAGTTGGCCAAGTTACTAATACAACCAAATGGATGTGGATCCATGAAATTGCATAAATAAGTATCATTTTGATAGGAATATTTCCTCTTAAGTTTTGAATAGAATTTATTTTTTTGCATGGAATTGTGAATAATATGCTTCTTGTTTGAAATTATTGTCGGCATGTGACAAAGGCCAAGAGTCTGGGAAAGGACCAGACCAAGAAAATAATAACATTGTTGAGATGAATAAAAGAGGAAGACATGGCAGGTGTTGTTGAGAAATAAAGAACATTGAGGATGGTTTTCCTTTGAAGGGGGAGGGGTTTGTAACACCCCCTCTCTAAACCCTGAATATATGTAGTTAATAACAATTAATGATTTCCATGAAATGGCATGAAAAAACTGTAAGTGTATTATTGTTTGATTAAGAAAAACAAACCAGTTGACTATGGTTGAAGCCTTTGAAAGTATTGGCCATGATACTGTTATCCCCCACTTTTGGGGATAACTAGGAGATCATGTCTCGAAGCCCATAGGTCTTAGACATGGAGTACTAAGAGTAGGATTGACTTGAGAATGGCCCTGGAGGGCATAAATTTTGATGAGCAGGACCATGCCCGATGACCAGGTACCATTTGGACTGGTACACATGGGGAGATGATCAGTTTGGACCTCCATGGGGATGAAGATCCCATTATATGGATGTTGAGACCCTTTCAAGGGGAAGAGATAAGACAATGATGGATCAGGGGCTTTACATCAGAGAAGAAGAGGATGTTCCACCAGAGGCACTTTGGCAGAGTTTGACCTAGGGGGATTTACCCTCTTTCAGTGAAATGTTGGCCTTGGAAGGCTTAGTACGTCACCCTTGATGACCATGACATCATCCATCCTATTGGGCGTCTTGAGAGGTAGACTGGTCAGTATTGGCACATGTGGCATGATGGAGGAGACCAAGAAAGGCTAACGTTTTGCTCCAGGATGCCCCATTTTCCCTAAAAGGGGCTAACGTCTCCTTTGGAGGGGATTCATGTCTCTTTTTCAGCTTGATTAGGGTTTTAAATTTGACATTTTAATGTAAACCAGTATGATTTTAGTATTTTGGCCTTGTCAGCCTTTTTCATGACCTAAAATGTAAAATTAGGTCATGGTATGGTATAAATGAAGGATTTTCACCTTCATTTTTCATCACAACTTACTCACTCCACAAGGAGGTTTGAAATTTGTGCCCTCTCTTGGGTTATTGCCTAATCTAGTGGTGCACACTTGTTGAAGGAGGACTATTTTGGCATGTTTTGGCATTTCTCTTAATGGAAGGTGTTACAACTAGGGTTTGCAATGCTATTTCTTGGTGATATGTAAGTATTTTTCTACAAAAATTCATGAATGAATGGTTGTAGTTTCATTTCATGCATATATTTATATTTTTGTTGAATAAACCCTAGGTGAAAAGCACACAAGTAGGTCCTTGTCTCATGTCCCTATTGAGAGAAATGTTTTCAGCCATTTTTGGAGAAGGAGAGAGCCTAGCCATAGCTACACTCTCATCCTCTCTTCCCTTTTTCTATCCATACTATCTATCATATAAGAAGAAAGAGATTCCTTAAGCCTAGGTCTACTACACTTTGGGCCGATTTTTCTAGGGTTTGCTAATAGAGCCTTGTTGTAGCAACACTCTACTTCATCAAACCCTCTAGTCTTGGTTTTATGCTTCATCTTCAGCTAGCCTTGATTGCCATTGAGTTAAGGAAGGAGGATAGAGCACTGAGGCCTAGTTCATCTACACCAAGGTGAGCCTCTCTCCCCTAGGGTTTGTGTCCTTGAGGCCTTTCTCTAGCAACACATCAAGGCTTAATCCTCTAGTCCTTAACCTCATTATTTTCTTTGATCCTTCAGCTCTTGTGTCCTTCACTATTGACTCCATTTAACCCTAAGGAACTGATCCTAAGACCTCATGCGTTGAAGTGAACCTGATCAAAACTACTCTCAAACTCTTGAATCAAAACCCTAACTTCACTAACCCTAGCCTAAACTAACTTTCTAACCCTATATGTTGCCATCATCTTTAGTCATAATATCATTGGTGCGGCAAACGTTTTACTTTATAAGCAATCGAATGGTGATTAAAGGCATAAATTGAATGAAGTGTTGATTTATTACATTGAATTCCATATTGTTCTTTCATTTATTGAAGAAGTACTATTATTTTCATTGCTATTTATTATAAACATTGACTTCATCAATATTTATTGTCAAATTCCTTAAATGTTCATCATATAGTCATTGATTTATATGAAGTACTAACCCATTGAGCTAGCTTTCACATATCAGTTTGTTGTTTCTTGTCTCAGGCAAGTATATCTCTTTGGGGGGTTTTAATTTATTATTGGCCTTTGGCCGGACTATCTTCTCGGTGGTGACTTGTGAGGGGGAAATAACTACTTTGTCTTGTAATCCTTTTCCTTCTCAAAACGCCAGGTCACTAGGGATGTTTCCCTTGGGCCTTACCACCCTAAAAATAAAGAACCATCCCATTGTGATGACATTGGGTGGGATCAGCTCTCGTTATGCTAGTTTGACCTTCAATCCTCAAGCCTTTTATCCTTGCTACAAACTGTGCCATAAAAGATACTACTAATGAAAAGAGTGAGGAAACCATGAGTTATTTCCCTCTCAGATTTAATTTCAATGAAAATTAGTAAATAAAATGGGATTGGTGGTTGAACAACCACCCATGCTCAATGAATACAAGCATAGGACTTTTGGCCAAAGGTACAATGGGGTACCATCTATGCAGCCTAGATTGACCCCCACAGATTTCTTCTGACAAAAGAAAAGGGGACAGGTCGAGAACCTTCCTTGGGATATTTCATGTAGGAGATGCACAGGGAGTAGGGGAGTAAGAAGTGAGTCGTAGGAATTATTTGGAAAGGAAAATTATCCTTCCTAAGATAAGAGGTCATTAGCTCGATGTGGGGGAAGCATCTGACAAACCTCAAGTGGTCGATCTAGGAAAAGAAATCTCAGAGAAATTTCCTTAGTGGTATCATGACCTGGCACAAAAGTGGCCTACAGTAGAAGTGACAGAGCATGCAAAGCCTATGGTAGGGAGGAAAGGCAAACACCCATAGCCAATTGGTTGGTTAACTTTGTCAATAAATATATAAGTAACCCTTGTGTTCTTGGTATTGAATAAGATGAATAGACTGGTGCCTATGAATATATTCTTGAATGTGTATGTTGCTTGATGCATGGACTGGTTATCTCCTGGCATGACTATGTAACTACGGTCTAGATAATTGTGTTCCATAAATTTCTTTCACAAGTAGATATGCTTATATAAACTAAAAGGAATTATTTATTTTTTTCCAATTTTCATGTTGTAAAATTTTGTAGGTTAGGTATATCAGAGTACTCATTAGCCAAGTATGTTTTTTAGTAAGGACCGATAAGTCAGATGGATAAATAATTGATCCCCTCTGATATGTGTGAGAAAGACTAACTTTAGAGATAACCCTGAAAACTGCAAGTCCCCGAATCAAGAAGCTTGCAAACCATGAAAATCATGTTGGGAAGACAACCAATGGTACCTTCAGATAGGTATCAAAAGGCCTTAGTACCCAAGGGAAGTCCTTGTGTAGCCAAAGGGATTTGAGCCTATGAAACCTCCCACCAATGAAATGGAAATTTTATAGGATGCAAAACATCTCCCAAATGGTAAGGAGAGAATGTGTTAGTCAACCTGAGAAGGGTTTTCATAGTTCCTAAAGGCTTGGGATCCTAATAAAACACTTGGGAGAATGCCCAGTGCATCCAAGCCCAATTTTGATTGATAATCATGGAGAATCAAGTGTTTGGATATAGAATGATTTGCAACCATTGATTTGGATTCATCAATAGATCATATCCCTCCATCAAAGTAGGTTACGATGCCAGGAGGTAAGGCATCCCAAAGAAAATACATATTTTTGATCTATCGGAAAGTGTCTCTCAGAAATAATCAGGATCATTAGGTTTACCTTTGGTGATTATCATCATAGTTAAATGGTCAAACTAGTCTTGATTCAGATACTCCAATGGGGAGCGTTTCGAGGAGTATTTTAGACCATTGGATCAAATATCTATGTGTAGGAACCTTTGAATGGGGTTTTAAGTGGTGATCATTGATCAATGTAGGATCAACGATTCATGTCAAGAGAACACATATAAGGTGCTCTGGGTTTAACCGAAGGTCCACCCCCATGGGTGGTAATTTAAATACCATCAAGGGACACGTGGTGATGTTTAAAGGCATAGCACAACCATGGAAGTGGTTTGTAAAAAAAAAAACACCCACGACACCCCTGCTACACTATGGGGAAAAACCACTTAACGAAGGTGGTAATCCATGGTGGTTTGACACCTAAGGATGTGAAGAGTTCTTTTGGAAATAGGTAATTATCCAATGGGTCGAGCATGGGCCCATTTGGGTGAATTATGCCTTATACCTTCGTTTTAACCTTGGTCGTCAGATATAAAGGTTGAAAGACCTCATGCGTTGATCGTAGAGGATCCATCGGAGTATTCCCTTGTTATATTGGGAAGAGAATTAGAAATAACTGGAGTCATCGATCTATCAGGGAAGATTTTGGAGTGATCGTGACCATCCATTGCAGTGGGACATTCAAATTAATTTGGTCCACTGGGATGAAATCACTTCAAAGGAAAGACTCCAAGGAGCAATCCTGATTTTTTATCAAACCTAGCTTAAAGTAATCTTGATCATAGGCCTCGGTGGTTCCTTCAAGATGAGGCTAGGAGGAAAGTGATGTCATGCTATTATGGATGATGTCACCCCACCAATGCACAGAGGACAGGTGTCAACACCTGGAGAGGCTTGTTGAGCGCATATGTGGTGATGTGTATTTCAAATTGAGTACATGTGGATTTCCACTTGTCGAGCAATAATGGTACCACGTGTAGTGGTATTTTGACATACCAAGCATAGTACAAGAAGGGGGTTGAGAACACATGTAGTTTCACCCCAAATCCTTGTCATTAGATATCTAGTGAAGTTCCCCTGACCATCCATCGCAGAGTGCCTTTCAAAGTGATTTCATGAAGAAACATTCCAATGGAGGAGCTCTGAGGTTTGATCTAGATCATTGATCTGTCAATATTGAAGGGGCTATGAGATTCAAATATGATCGTTGATTTGACATGAATGGAGGAGCTCCAAGAGGATATTTGGGCCATCCATCACAAAGCATTATTCAAAGTGGAATTTCCTGGAGATAATCTAATGGGAAATCTCTGAGGTGAAATCTAGTTCATTGATCTTCCTAGGCTTGGGAAATCTAGTAGATGATATGGGTCGTAAATATTTAGTTGAAGGCCTAAGGGGATTATGCAGAGAGTGTTAGGTGTTGATCACAGAAGGTGCCATGTGGCCTAGTGATTTGGCACCTATAGGTGAACTTTCATGAGAATTATGAGCAACATGTTTTAGGGGGTGATAGTGCCACATGTCAGACGGAAGTGGTGCCACATGTCAAAAGGATTTGGAATGACTAAGAAGCCCCGAAGAAATAATAGTCGTCCATTGGAGGAGGCTTTTCAGATTAGTTCGAGTCACCAGGGAGAGTGGCATTCCGATGAAGGAACTTTGAGAGGAGATCACAATCATAGATTGAAAATTAGACGAGATGCAATCTCAACCGTCGATCCCTATGGGTCCCACGTTTTAATGTACCCACCCACCCATAGGTCAGGCACGCTACTCCAAATATCACTTTTAAATTGATTTCAAATTCTTATAGAAAATAATTAATAAAGAAGCATGAAATAAACATGATAAAATCACATGCAATAATCCATATTAATGTTACATCATAACAAAAATGAATATAATTCCATGCACAACAATAACCATCAATCATGCATATTATAACATACAAATTTCAGAGAAAAAAATTAATACACAACGGAAATAAATGTATAAGTAGAGAAACACATGATATAGAGCACTTATCTTATTAAAAAACATTCACCAACTGGCTACAGACCAAGGATGTTCCACCCAACCATAGACACTAATGTTCCAATTCTCAACAGTAGGTCACCCCTGAGCCGCGACTATAAATCCACAAGGGAAGTTCCAGGGTGTCACTCAGCTTCCCAAACCATTCAACACTCAAGCTCTCACAGGTTTCTCAACACACAACAATCCATAGTACACCATCTCTCTTCTTTCCATCCTACAACCTAAGAGAATGGCCCCCCTTCTCTGCCCTTCAGTCCCTCAGACTGTCCACCTCCTTCTAGGGCTCCAATCCATTTGGTCAAGAATCTCCACGTTGGGACTCTCAGGACTCACATTTGTGAATAAAATTTAGTACATGCCAATGCATCTCAGGCATGCAAGCATTAATTCATGGCTGGAATACACCAGTAGTCACTACATCCATCCAACAATGTCTTCTCTCGTAGCAATTCCTTTTTCCTTTCCCCCACCAAGATCAAGGATGAATGAGCAATAATTAATGAGTGAAAATGTGAATGGAGAGAATAGAATGAAGAGTGTGAAAAATGAATAATGAATGAAACCCCAAACATCCCAAAGATAGGTTTGTATATTTACTTGAAAATCAAGAACCATGTGGCCTTTCCCCAAGAAGCACATGTAACCACTTCTCTCCATTAAAACAATTATGGGTAAATAAAATATGATAAAATGACTTATCCCCTTAATCCCCCTCTCTCATGGAATTGTATCCCTCTATAACTCTTGTCCTTATCTGTCTAGCAGCCAACGATGTATTCTATTATTAATAATAAAATACACCAGTAGTCATTATAGCCATCCAATAATGTCTTCTCTTGTAGCAATTTGTTTTTCCTTTCCCCCACCAAGATCAAGGATGAATGAGAATAATTAATGAGTGAAAGTGTGAATGGAGAGAACATAATGAAGAGTGTGAACAATGAACAATGAATGAACCCCCAAATAGCCCAAAGATGGGTTTATATATTTACTTGATAATCAAGAACCACGTGGCATTTCCCCAAGAAGCACATGTAACCACTTCTCTCCATTAAAACAATTATGGGTAAATAAAATATGATAAAATGACTTATCCCCTTAATCCCCCTCTCTCGTAGAATTGTATCCCTCTATAACTCTTGTCTTTATCTGTCTAGCAGCCAATAATGTATTTTATTATTAATAATGATTGAAACATTACATTTCCTAGGCATGTTGGCCTCTTTAATTATTTGGGCACTTCGACATTTCATCAAATAAACAAAATACATTATTTAATATGGG
>JASDQU010109221.1:77734-89559 GCA_032191745.1 Picea mariana
ACACATGAAATAAATTATGCACGTTCATGGAAGAAGGAAATGAAATCATGTATGCAAATGGCCCTATTATGTCCAAGATCTCAAATGGACCACAAAATATGGTTGCTAGCTTTGTACAACTACTCAAATTCAATTAGCTTTTCTTGGGCTTCACTTTTAAAAGAACATGCTCCCCCACTTTAAATACTCTAGTTTTCCTATTCTTATCTGCATAAATTTTCTGTCTATCTTGAGTTGCCTTTAAATTCTACTTAATTCTAACCATTTGGTCTTCCATATCCTTGAGCAATTCTAGCCCAAGTACTACTTTGTATGCTGGGTTTTCCCAACTCACTGGAGTATTGCATTTCTTCCATACAAACCTTTAAATGGGCTCATCTTCAATGAAGCTTGATATCCATTATTATAGGAAAACTCAACCAAATGTAGGTAATGTTCCCACTTACATGGTTTATTAATCACATACATTCTCAACAAGTCTTCCATTACTTGGTTGACTCTCTCTGTCTTCCCATCTGACTATGGATGGTATGATGTGCTAAAATTATTAATTGTATCAAATCCTTTGAATAAATCCCTCCAAAATTTTGAAGTAAACTTTGTGTCTCTATCTGAAACAATTGCCTTAGGTATCCCATGAAACCTAGCAATTTACCTCATGTAAATTTATGCAATATTAGTTGTTGTATGAGTCATTTTTATAGAAACAAAATGAGCATCCTTTGTCGTTTTATCCACAACTACCATTATGGAATCATGTTTCTTTGTTGTCCTGGGAAATTTAGTTATAAAATCAATGGTTACCGCTTCCCATTTCCTCTCTGAAATAGGTAATGGTTGAAGCAAACCTGTTGGGTGTCTATGCTCGGATTTTACTCTCTGACATTCCATACATCTGGAAATGTAATCAACAAGTCATCCTTCTTCATTCCCAACTAAAAGAATTGGTTTCTTACTTCTGCAATTATTCTCTGGTAACCAGGATGTCCAGCATATGAAAACATTATGCATTTATTTTAATACCAAATTCCTAAGTTCTTTGGAATTAGGAACATAAATTATATTCTTATGCATAAGTAATCCATCTTCCTTAATCTCATACTCTTTAATTTTCTTTTGTAAATTTTCTTGATGTAAACATTTTTTTACCTGTAGGTAATGCTGATTTGTAACAACAACATCTAAAATTATGTTGTTTAAAGATGACTGATGCATACTAATAGTTGTAGCATGCATGAGGTGTACTCTTTTGTTGAGTGCATCAACAACTTTAATTTTTTTTCCCTTGATATGCTTGATGTCAAAGTCCTACTCACTTAAAAATTCAAGCCATCTTATTTTCCTAGCATTCAAAGTTGGTTATTCAAAAATATATTTCACACCACTATGGTATGTCCTTAATTCAAATCATTTTCCCATGAGATAATGCCTCCACATATTCAATGCATGAACTATGGAAGCAAGCTCCAAATCATGTGTGGCATAATTCCTCTCATTTTCTTTAAGTTTTTTGGATTCATAACCAATGACATGTCCATTTTGAGTGAATACTCCACCAAGTCCTTCCTTACAAACATCTGTACATACCACAAAATTCTCATTTGGGTCATCAATATTTAAAATAGGTGCACTAGTAAGCAATTCTTTCAACAAATTAAAGTTATCTTTACACTCAACTGTCCATTCAAATTTAATTCCCTTCTTTTGCAAAGAAGTTATGGGATGAGAAATCTTAGAGAACATTGTTATAAACCTTTTGTAGTATCTAGATAATCCCATAAAAGATCTGATTTCTAAAACATTCTTGGGTGTTGACCATCCTCTAATGGATTCAATATTCTTTGGATCTAATGCTATACCTTGTTCTGAAATAATATGCCCTAAATAATGGATTTGTTCTTGGTAAAAAATGTTGGCATAAATTTGATGTTCCCTAACTTCAAGTGATGTTCATTCTCTTCCTTGGACTTAAAATAAATCAGCATGTCATCCAAGAACACAATAAAAAAATTATCTAGATAATTTATGAATATTCCATTCATTAAGCACATAATGACAGTTGGTGCATTGGTCAGTACAAATGGAACCACTACAAGCTTGTTAGTGTTTCATGGAAACCTGCATAGGAGATCTAGCTAAAGCAAGTACAAACAAAACTTATCAAGAAAGGAAGAGAGATTCAATATGGAAGAATGAGAAAATGTATTCACACAACTCCAATGAGTTGATGATTGATACATAGATCATGATCAATATGATACAATGAATCAGTGGAATACACTCATATATAAGGAAAAACATTCTATAATTAAGAAAAGAAATCAAGCAGTTAGCTTTCCTTAGGAATGCATGCATGCATAATAGTGATGGTAAAAATATAAAGTCTAAAATAGAACTAGTCAGTTAACTCCCACTGAACTAGTGTGTCGAAAATAGAAATTTGTCCAACACCCCCCCTGAACATCACTATGGAGTAAAAAATAAGTCCCGAATACTAGGCCATTTTAGGTACTCATGTACAATGCAACTAATGAATACTGAATAAAACTGAGGAAAGAGGGAAAACCATGTGGGAACAAAATCCCCCCTCAAAAGATAATGTATCAAAAGAAGAAAATAACAACTGCTAGACAACTATGTTCTTCACTGCAAGATGATCCCGCAAATTCTGAAACTTTTGCTCACTTAAAGTCTTCATGAAGACATAGAATATTTTATGGATCTGATGAAGTCCCTTGGAAACCTGTTGGGCCTTATAGCTCCTGATCCTATGGACCCATCTGCACCTAAAAATATTCCTTTATGGTGGACGTGGAACCAGAATCCAAGTCTGGTTCTGTTGGAGTGAGTCATACTCCTTCTGCATCTCTTCTTGCCATAATGGATTTCCCACAAACCTATTGTAGTTCTGTGGATCAATCAATTGAACCATATAGCAATGCATGAACATCGCAGGTTCTAAAGCTAAAAATACATGAGAAGGCTCCTCATGCTGAGATCGAGTCCTCCTCGAATCCAATGGATTTCCTACAAGGTTTTCTGCTACCTGAAGTGTGGTATGTGCCTTCTTGGGAATCTATTGAATCTTTGGTGTTGGCTTCTGTTGAGCTAAATATATATCACTATATATAGCCTTCATAAAATGTCAACCCGGGGAGGTAGACTTTCAGGCACTGACACCATATGTGCAGGATTGGTTTCTTCTACTATATATTTTATTCAAGTTTAATTCCACTAGCCAACATTCAAAATTGTGATCACTACTTCAATCTTTAAATAGAAGTAAGGGTTTTACAGGTGTAAATCCATAACAATAATATAGTGATCATTCTTTCATTCTCTCAACCTCATCTTCAGTTCAAATGAAAGAACATCAATTTGTAACTCTGCTAGCTTTCAATATTCATTCTACCAACTACTCTGGTTTAATGTCAACTGTAAATCTCTACTAACATGTCGTTCAACCCTTTTTAACTGCAAATCTATAATACCCTATCTTTCAATCACACCATTCTTTAAAGTAAACTAAACTTCTGTAGAGTAGTTGTAGCTATATGTGTAACCCATGCATCTCACAAAGCATTCGAAAGTAAATCTGATATTGCTCTGTTCTAACTAAAGCTTCCTCAAAAATATTCATTATCCAAACTATGCAATTGCAATATAACTTCAAACTGTAAGCAAAATAGCTAATGGTTATTCAGAACTTCAGGCTACGGAATAAAAACATATGCTGAGACAAGGGGCCCTTCTTGCCTTCAACAATGACTGAATTAACTAATTCATCACACAACATTCAGACAGAACTGAATTATGGAAATGTATAACTTTATAAAATAATGCAGTCATTTCTGGTCTATCTGAGTTTATAATCCTTGAAGAAAAAGACTATCTATCAGCAGAAAAATGAAATTTCTATCAGCCAAATACTTCCTATCATCCCCCCTCCATCCCCCAAAAGCGCCAGACTGGCTTCTATAATATGAGCATTAATTACATGATAAACATAAATCTCCCTCTTTTTAGAAAATGGTTTTCAACAAACTGTTACGTGTCACAACTATTCAGATCGAAAGGATTTGATCAAATAAAATATGAATATTTCAAAGGCTTGTCCTCATGACACGAAGTGCATAACGACAAGGTATTCATTCTAGATATGCGCTAAGCATTAACTTGGCCATGTTGTCTTCTATTTTTAGCTTGATCATCCATGTTTATTCGGAAGTGGTTGAGGATGCATTTGTAGGTTCACAACCATCTCAAGCTTGTGTTCTTTATCATCCATATCCATGAATCCCATCAAAACAGCTAGACATATGAGAATCAATGAAGGTGTAGCTGGAACTATGATGTGTAACCAGATTTGATCCAGGTGGTAGGAGCTTAACTGTACTAGTCAAAACTGTTCTTGGAATATAGACAAGATTAGTTCAAAACCTTTTAAAGATATATAAAAATAAAGGAAATTTATTAAATTATCAACATATACCTTGAACACTTGCTAGGCACATTAGAGGTATAGTTAGGTTGATGTATGTGATGAATACAGGTGAGAAATAAGGTGTCTTGATTCAAAACAGGTCCTTTTGGTAAGAAAAATGATGACAAAATGATAGCCCAACATTCCCCCATGCCAAAGTATTTGCATGTCCCTATGCAAACTATTCTTCTTCAAAAAGAGAGCTCAAAATCCTTCTCACTCATTTCTCCTTCTCTTCTGAAAGGAAGATTGTTAGCCATTTTGAATGCAAGGCAATAAACAAGGTTGTTGAAGAATGATGATACGATAGTGGTGTAATAGGTCGATAAATGGTAGGGGAATTATTCATTTGAATCCTTTCAATGATTCAAATGAATAATCAAGTATCAGATTGCAATACGTGTATAAGGAAAGAAATAGGATGAACAATTAATCATGCAAATGACACAGAACGGGAATATGGTCAACCAAAAGTAATGAGTGCAAGACTGGATACGGTGCTGAGAAGAATAATGATTATGAAACCCAACTCTTAGGCAAACAAATAAGTGATACACGTAAGGTAGGAGTATAGTAAGTATTACAAGTTATTGTTTATAAATGATTCCTTTATTTTCAATATTCTTCAAAAAGTAAAATAGATCATTACCTCAAGCCGATGACTGATGATGAAATAGCAAAACCCAAAAATAATGCAATCTTCTAGAGATACCCAGGCTGAATACTTGATTGTTAGAAGCTAGTCAAAAGTAGATCTTTGAATTGTTGATACCTTGTCCAATTATGATAATATCTTAGAAGAGTGAACTCTGTTTGAAAATGCTTCAGATATTTTTTCTTTTGCTGCTCTGAAATTGACAAGGTAGCTGACAATAATAAAAATGGGAATACATACAAACTCTTATTGAATTGTTCCTTCTCCTATAGTATAGATTACCCATATTTTGAATACTCTGATCCACTTCCATTCAAATATCTCTACCTGAATTACTCACACCCTTTTATTGAAATGGAATACTGCACTTGAAAACTATCTACTATGTGCACAGTTTATTCCCTACCTACCCTACCTTAGAACTTCCTCCCTTTAGGTATAAGAAAACTTCCAGTGAAACTAGGTACGTAGCATAATAAAAATTTCATGCAAGTCCTTATGAGGAAAAGGTACCTGAGTAATTGTATAGACATGAAGGGGTAGCAATTTACCTTGATCCATCATCATAAAGAGCTGGAGAACAGAATCATACTTTGGTCTCACAATAGATTGAAACCAATCTTCTATATAATCTCTCTCGATATAATTGTCTTGCACCTCTTCTCCTTTTGTCCCTTATAGATCTTCATAATTTGGGGCCTGATTTTTCTGGGTGCCTAAAGGAACCAAGCATGCAAGAAATTCTTTGATTTCAGGTTCCAAACCTTGTTCTTCCTCCACAGAATCTTTGAATTCTTCTTCAAGCAGGGATTCCCCAAGAACTGTGAGGTGGACAATTCTATGAAAGAATTGAAAAGCATATTCTCCACTTTCTTTTTCTTTTTAATTAAGAGCACATTGCTTCGCCAAGAGATACTGCTGGAATAAAATCTAACATGTCTTACTGAAAATACCTCTGAACTGAATTAAAAACAAAATTCTCACACTGCTATAATGAAAAAATCCCTTGCTTGTTGAATGAAATCTAACCCTGCTTATTTTGAGAAAACACTTGCTAAAATATAATTGCTTGGAAAGGCTTCAAAGGAACCTACTACAGTAGATGCGTAGGTTCTTACCTCTCATCTTACAGCTCCTCCTCCCCCTTGGTCTTCAACAAACACAACATACTCATTCTCCAATCCTTTTTAGTACCACCCCGGCAACAGTGCCAAAATGTTGAGCTAAATATATATCACTATATATATCCTTCATAAAATGTCAACCCAGGGAGGTAGACTTTGAGGCACTGACACCATATGTGTAGGATTGGTTTCTTCTACTATCTATTTTATTCAAGTTTAATTCTATTAGCCAACATTAAAAACTGTGATCACTACTCCAAGTCTGGTTCTGTAGGAGTGAGTCATACTGCTTCTGCATGGCTTCTTGCCATAATGGATTTCCCACAACCCTATTGTAGTTTTGTGGATCAGTCAGTTGAACCATATAGAAATGCATGAGCATTGCAAGTTCTGAAGATGAAAATACATGAGAAGGCTCCTCATGTTAAGATCGATTCCTCCTCGAATCCAATGGACTCCCTACAAGGTTTCCTGCTTCCTAAAGTGTGGTATGTGCCTTCTTGGGAATCTATTGGATCTTTGGTGTTGGCTTCTGTTGAGATAAATATATATCACTATATATAGCCTTCATAAAATGTCAACCCGGGGAGGTAGACTTTTAGGCACTAACACCATATGTGTAGGATTGGTTTCTTCTACTATATAAGTTATTCAAGTTTAATTCCACTAGCCAACATTCAAAACTGTGATCACTACATCAATCTTTAAATAGCAGCAAGGGTTTTACAGGTGTAAATCCATCACAATAATATAGTGATCATTCTTTCAGTCTCTCAACCTCATCTTCAGTTCAAATGAAAGAACATCAATTTGTAACTCTGCTAGCTTTCAATATTCATTCTACCAACTACTCTTGTTTAATGTCAACTGTAAATCTCTACTAACATGTCGTTCAACCCTTTTTAATTGCAAATCTATAATACCTTATCTTTCAATCACACCATTTTAAAAGTAAACTAACCTTTTGTAGAGTAGTTGTAGCTATCTGTGTAACCCATGCATCTCATAAAGCATTCGAAAGTAAATCTGATATTGCTCTGTTCTAACTAAGTTTTCCTCAAAAATATTCAGTATCCAAACTATCCAATTGCAATAAAACTTCAAATTGTAAGCAAAATAGCTAATAGTTATTCAGAACTTCATGCTACAAAATAAAAACATATGCTGAGACAAGGGGCCCTTCTTGCTTTCAACAATGACTGAATTAACTAATTAGTCACAAAACATTCAAACAGAACTGAATTATGGAAATGTATAACTTTATAAAATAATGTAGTCATTTTTGGTCTATCTGAGTTTATAATCCTCGAAGAAAAAGACTATCTATCAGCAGAAAAATGAAATGTCTATCAGCCTAATACTTCCTATCATCCCCCTCCACCCCCCCCAAAGTGCCAGACTGGCTTCTATAATATGAGCATTAATTACATGATAAACATAAATCTCCCTCTTTTTAGAAAATGGTTTTCAATGAACTGTTACGTGTCACAACTATTCAGATCGAAAGGATTTGATCAAATAAAAGATGAATATTTCAAAGCCCTGTCCTCATGACACGAAGTGCATGAGGACAAGGTATTCATTCTAGAGATGCGCTAAGCATTAGCTTGGCCATGTTGTCTTCTATTTTTAGCTTGATCATCAAGCCTGTGTTCTTTATCATCCTTTTCCACAAATCCCATCTAAACAACTAGACATATGAGAATCGATGAAGGTGTAGCTGGAACTATGATGTCTAACCAGATTTGATCCAGGTGGTAGGAGCTTAACTGTAATAGTCAAAACGGTTCTTGGAATATATACAAGATTAGTTCAAAACCTTTCAAAGATATATAAAAATAAAAGAAATTTATTAAATTATCAACATATACCTTGAACACTTGCTAGGCACATTAGAGGTATAGTTAGGTTGATGTATGTGATGAATACAGGTGAGAAATGAGGTGTCTTGATTCAAAACAGGTCCTTTTGGTAAGAAAAATGATGACAAAATGATAGCCCAACATTCCCCCATGCCAAAGTATTTGCATGTCCCTATGCAAACTATTCTTCTTCAAAAAGAGAGCTCAAAATCCTTCTCACTCATTTCTCCTTCCCTTCTGAAAGGCACATTGTTTGCCATTTTGAATGCAAGGCAATAAACAAGGTTGTGGAAGAATGATGATACGATAGTGGTGTAATAGGTTGATAAATGGTAGGGGAATTATTCATTTGAATCCTTTCAGTGATTCAAATGAATAATCAAGTATCAGATTGTAATACGTGTATAAGGAAAGAAATAGGCTCAACAATTAATCATGCAAATGACACAGAACGGGAATATGGTCAACCAAAAGTAATGAGTGCAAGACTGGATACGGTGCTAAGAACAATAATGATTATGAAACCCAAGTCTTAGGCAAATAAATAAGTGATACACGTAAGGTAGGAGTATAGCAAGTATTACAAGTTATTGTTTATAAATGATTCCTTTATTTTCAATATTCTTCAAAAAGTAAAATAGATCATTACCTCAAGACGATGACTGACGATGAAACAGCAAAACCCAAAAATAATGCAATCTTCTAGAGATACACAGGCTGAATAACTGATTGTTAGAAGCTAGTCAAAAGTAGATCTTTGAATTGTTGATACCTTCTGCAATTATGATAATATCTTAGAAGAGTGAAATCTGTTTAAAAATGCTTCAGATATTTTTTCTTTTGCTGCTCTGAAATTGACAAGGTAGCTGACAGTAATAAAAATGGGAATACATACAAACTCTTATTGAATTGCTCCTTCTCCTATAGTATAGATTCCCCATATTTTGAATACTCTGATCCACTTCCAATCAAATATCTCTGCCTGAATTACTCACAGCCTTTTATTGAAATGGAATACTGCACTTGAAAACTATCTACTATGTGCAGAGTTTATTCCCTACCTACCCTACCTTAGAACTTCCTCCCTTTAGGTATAAGAAAAATTTCAGTGAAACCAGGTACGTAGCATAATAAAAATTTCATGGAAGTCCTTATGAGGAAAAGGTACCTGAGTAATTGTATAGACATGAAGGGGTAGCAATTTACCTTGATCCATCATCATAAAGAGCTAGAGAACAGAATCATACTTTGGTCTGACAATAGATTGAAACCAATCTTCTATATAATCTCTCTCGATATAATTGTCTTGCACCTCTTCTCCTTTTGTCCCTTGTAGATCTTCATAATTCGAGGCCTAATTTTCCTAGGTGCCTAAAGGAACCAAGCATGCAAGAAATTCTTCGATTTCAGGTTCCAAACCTTGTTCTTCCTCCACAGAATCTTTGAATTCTTCTTCAAGCAGGGATTCCCCAAAAACTATGAGGTGGACAATTCTATGAAAGAATTGAAAAGCATAATCTCCACTTTCTTTTTCTTTTTAATTAAGAGCACATTGTTTCACCAAGAGATACTGCTGGAATAAAATCTAACATGTCTTACTGAAAATACCTCTGAACTGAATTAAAAACACAATTCTCACACTGCTGTAATGAAAAACTCCCTTGCTTGTTGAATGAAATCTAACCCTACTTATTTTTGAGAAAACACTTGCTAAAATCTAACTTCTTGGCAAGGCTTCAGAGGAACCTGCTACAGTAGATGCGTAGGTTCTTACCTCTCGTCTTACAGCTCCTCCTCCCCCTTGGTCTTCAACAAACACAACATACTCATTCTCCAATCCTTTCTAGTACCTCCCCGGCAACAGTGCCAAAGTGTTGAGCTAAATATATATCACTATATATAGCCTTCATAAAATGTCAACCCGAGGAGGTAGACTTTGAGGCACTGACACCATATGTGCAGGATTGGTTTCTTCTACTATCTATTTTATTCAAGTTTAATTCTACTAGCCAACATTCAAAACTATGATCACTACTCCAAGTCTGGTTCTGTAGGAGTGAGTCATACTCCTTCTGCGTGGCTTCTTGCCATAATGGATTTCCCATAGCCCTATTGTAGTTCTATGTATCATTCAATTGAACCATATAGAAATGCATGAGCATCGCAGGTTCTGAAGCTGAAAATACATGAGAAGGATCCTCATGCTGACATCGAGTCCTCCTCGAATCCAATGGATTCCCTACAAGGTTTCCTGCTGCCTGAAGTGTGGTATGTGCCTTCCTGGGAATCTATTGGATCTTTAGTGTTGGCTTCTGTTGAGCTAAATATATATCACTATATATAGCCTTCATAAAATGTCAACCCGGGGAGGTAGACTTTCAAGCACTGACACCATATTTGCAGGATTGGTTTCTTCTACTATATATTTTATTCAAGTTTAATTCCACTAGCCAACATTCAAAACTATGATCACTACTTCAATATTTAAATAGCACCAAGGGTTTTACAGGTGTAAATCCATAACAACAATATAGTGATCATTCTTTCAGTCTCTCAACCTCATCTTCAGTTCAAATGAAAGAACATCAATTTGTAACTCTACTAGCTTTCAATATTCATTCTACCAACTACTCTGGTTTAATGTCAATTGTAAATCTCTACTAACATGTCGTTCAACCCTTTTTAACTGCAAATCTATAATACCCTATATTTCAATCACACCATTCTTTAAAGTAAACTAACCTTCTATAGAGTAGTTGTAGCTATCTGTGTAACCCATGCATCTCATAAAGCATTCAAATGTAAATCTGATATTTCTCTTTTCTAACTAAAGCTTCCTCAAAAATATTCATTATCCAAACTATGCAATTGCAATATAACTTCAAACTATAAGAAAAATAGCTAATGGTTATTCAGAACTTCAGGCTACAGAATAAAAACATATGCTGATACAAGGGGCCCTTCTTGCCTTCAACAATGACTGACTTAACTAATTCATCACACAACATTCAGACAGAACTGAATTATGGAAATGTATAACTTTATAAAATAATGCAGTCATTTCTGGTCTATCTGAGTTTATAATCCTGGAAGAAAAAATCTATCTATCAACAGAAAAATGAAATGTCTATCAACCTAATACTTCCGATCATCCCCTTCCATCCCCCCAAAGTGCCAGACTGGCTTCTATAATATGAGCATTAATTACATGATAAACATAAATCTCCCTCTTTTTAGAAAATGGTTTTCAACAAACTGTTACGTGTCACAACTATTCAGATCGAAAGGATTTGATCAAATAAAAGATGAATATTTCAAAGTCTTGTCCTCATGACATGAAGTTCCTAAAGACAAGGTATTCGTTCTAGAGATGCGCTAAGCATTAACTTGGCCATGTTGTCTTCTATTTTTAGCTTGATCATCCATGTTTATTCGGAATTGGTTGACGATGCATTTGTAGGTTCACAACCATATCAAGCATGTGTTCTTTATCATCCATATCCACGAATCCCATCAAAATAGCTATACATATGAGAATCGATGAAGGTGTAGCTGGAACTATGATGTGTAACCAGATTTGATCCAGTTGGCAGGAGCTTAACTGTAATAGTCAAAATTGTTCTTGGAATATAGACAAGATTAGTTCAAAACCTTTTAAAGATATACAAAAATAAAGGAAATTTATTAAATTATCAACATAT
>JASDQU010109221.1:124016-135247 GCA_032191745.1 Picea mariana
AGGAACAAAAAGAAAAGTAACATATTTCATTTTTTATTTTGAACTCAGTTTAGATGGTCACAACACAAAGCTAAATATGAACATTCTACCATTAGGGTCTTACGATACAATTATTGGTATGAACTAGTTAGAGAGGCATAAAGCAATTTTGGATTGTTATGAAAAATCACTCATTTACAGAGATGAAAACAACACTATTAGGATAATGCAAGGCATACGAAAACCAGTCTCAGTTAGGTAGATTTCAACAATGCAATTTAAGAAATGCATGAGTAAAGGTTGCCATATTTATGTTATCCAAGTGACAAATCTGTTGGAAAAAGAAAATAAACCTAACCTAGAAGATTTTTTTGTCTTACATGAATTTGGAGATTTGTTTGTAGATGAAATGTTTGAACTTCCCCCAAGAATAGAGATAGACTTCTCTATCGATATGCTGCCTGGTTCAGCCCCTATATCTAAGGCACCCTATAGAATGAGTTTACCCAAATTAACAGAGTTAAAAATTCAACTACAAGAACTGTTGGACAAAGAATACATCAGACCAAGTGTTTCACTTTAGGGAGCACCAATACTTTTTGTTAAAAATAAAGATGAAACTCTAAGATTATGCATTGATTATAGACAGTTAAACAAAATGACTATTAAGAACAAATATCCCCTACCCAGAATCAATGATCTATTTGATCAAGTGGGAGGGGCAAAGATTTTTTCTAATTTGGATTTAAGATATGGTTATCACCGGGTTAGAATAAAGGATGAAGACATAAGTAAAACAATGTTCATAACAAGATATGGACATTATGAATTTGTTGGTATACCGTTTGGTCTCACTAATACACCAACAACATTTATGTGTTTAATGAATAACATTTTCAGTCAGTATTTGGAAAAAAAAAAATGGTATTTATTGACGACATTCTAGTGTATTCAAAAATGGAAGAAGAACACGAAGAACATCTAAGGATAGTATTACATACATTAAGAAAACACAAACTGTATGAAAAATTTGACAAATGTGACTTTTACCAAAAGAAAATACAGCACCTAGGACATGTAATATCTGAATAGGGTATTGCAGTTGACCCAGAGAAGATAAGAGACATCATGGAATGGCATATCCCTAAGGATGTAGCATATATCCAATCATTCATGGGAATCATTGGGTACTACCACAGATTTATAGAATGATTCTCTAAGATTGCATACCCTATAACATCCTTACAGAAAAAGGGAACCAAGTTTAATTGGTCACAGAAATGTTAAGACATTTTTAATAAGTTAAAAGAACTGTTAACAATTGCACCCAATTTAAGGGTAGAAAACCCGGATAAAGACTTCATAGTCTACGTGGATGCAAGAAAACAAGGTTTGGGAGGTATCCTAACTCAATAAGGGCATGCTATTTGTTACGAGCCATGAAAACTAAAAGAGCACAAACGAAACTACGTCACTCACGACTTGGAATTAGCAGTTGTAATCTATGTGTTAAAAATGTGGTGACACTATATAATGGACAGAAAATTTATGTTGCTAACTGATAACAATGGTGTGAAATTCTTGTTTAGTCAACCAGATCTTAACACAAGGCAAGCAATATGGTTGGCCTTCTTAAGCAAATTTGATTTCGAGGTAAGACACATCAAGGGTAAGGAAAACAAAGTCACAGATGCCTTAAGTAGAAGAATTCATGCATTGTTTGAAATAAACATTAGCAGGGAAAAAAGTGACATTGAGCAAAGGATAAAGGATACAAGTAATAATGATGAAAAATATATTAAAACAGTGGCAGATTTACAAAATAATGCAAAAAATTTAGACAGAAAAGATTTGAGTTTGGACAGAAATGGTTTACCAAGATTCAAAAACAAGTTGTACATACCAGATTCTGCTAAATTAAAGCTAACAGTTTTGGACAAAGTACACAAGAATCCATATTTTGGTCATCCAGGATACCAGAAAATGGTAACAGCGTTGAGGAAGTTGTTTTATTGGCCTAATATGAAAGGCGAGATAGCAGAATACTTGTCTAAGTGCCTAGATTGTCAACAGGTGAAGGTTGAACACGAGCACCCAACCACCCTGTTACAGCCTCTACCTATACCAGAATGGAAATGGGAGACTATATCACTGGAGTTTATCATAGGTTTGCCTAAAACTGCAAAACATAATAATTCAATTATGGTATTAATTGATAAGCTTAGCAAGTCTGCACATTTTATTCCTGTGAAATCTACTTATAAAGCTATTAACATCACTGAAATTTTTATGATAGAAATTTTTATACTACATGGTATTCCTAAAATGGTGATTTCAGATAGAGACGTCAAATATACATCTACGTTTTGGAAAGAATTGTTTACAGGGTTGAATACTAACTTGAATTTCAGCACAAGCTACCATCCAAAAAAAGATGGGAAAACTAAACAAATGAACCAGATCGTTGAATATATGTTACGAATGTATGTAATCATGAAACCAACTAAGTGGGAGGAATACCTACACTTAGTGGAATTTGCGTACAATAACGGTTATCAGTCATTGGCTAAGATGAGCCCCTTCAAAGTACTGTACGGCAGGAAGTGTACAACTCCAATTAGCTAGGATAACCTAGTTGATAGGCTCATGGTGGGACCAGAAATGCTCCAGGAAATGGAGAAAACGGTAATAAAAGTACAACAGAATTTAAAAGAAGCACAGGACAGACAAAAAAGCTATGCAGGTCTGAAAAGAAGACACCAATAATTTCAAGTGGGAGATCACGTGTATTTAAAAGTCAAAGCAAGAAGAAGTTCATTAAATCTAGGAAACTGTGCGAAGTTGGCACCCAGGATTTGTGACCCCTTCAATATCTTAGCTCTAATTAGACCCGTGGCATATCAACTTTCACTTCTCGCAAATTTGAAAGTTCATAATGTATTTCATGTTTCTTTTTTAAAAAATTATGTTCATGATCCTACTCACATGATCGATTGGAACATGGTGCAGGTGGAACCAGAAGGCGAGTTCCAAGCAGAACCTTTGCACATTCTAGACAAGAGAGAAGCAGTACTACGGAACAGAGCCGTCACCCAAGTAAAAGAGCAATGGAAGCACTTTAGTCCTAAGAATGCCACTTGGGAATTGGAGGAAGATTTGCAGAAATCTTATCCAACCCTATTCCGAGAAAGGGACGAACACTGAGGACAGTGTTGTACTAAAGGGGGAGAGGATGTAATATCCCCAAAAATAATCAATTATTAAAGTCTGTATGCACTTAGGAATTTATTTCCATTTTTGGCAAACTCGAATTTGGAAAATTATTGCCATTTATGGCAATTCTGAATTTGGAATTTGATTAATTGTAATTAATTATTGTGACTGTTGGGCAAAGATTTGATTTTCCCAACCAAGTCTTTGACTATAACACTTGTAAGAGATAAATATTTTTATATTAATTGTTGAGGGACAAATGGAACAACCAGGTTGAAATTAGATGACCATGACTCCATGAGTGGGGGGCAGGCTTGAACTACCTCAAGGATGAATTTTACAAGTGGAAAATGAGGAATTTGGCCATTGGCAGCCCCTAAAAATCAGGGATTTGTAAAGCTGCGAAAATTTCCAAAGGGGGAAAAGACCCAGGCACAAGATGCTTTTGCATATAGAGCATATGGGAGGAGGTAGGATGTTGTCTAGTATGTTGGGGAAAGGATATCACTTGTTGTTATGAGAATTGTTCTGAGAGTGAGGCAAGGGGAATTATCTAATCTGAAAGAGGATTATAGCGAAAGAGAAGCATTGGAGTTCTCCCTTATGGATTCATGGTCAGTCTAGGGGGTGAACAGAGAAAGTAGTTTGGTTGTTCTATTCTATGCTTGGGTGGAAATTGCTTGTTCCATTTGTTTTCCTAACACTTTGTTCAGATATATACATCTACTTACTCCTTGTTGAATTTTTTTATTGGTTAATAGCTGGTAGAATGAAATGAATTGTAGAATAAGCCTTTACAGTTTGAATTTATTCAGTGAGTAGAGTTAAGAAAGCTATTGTGTGTGATAGTTGTTGATGGATGTGTGAAAATTTCTTATTCTAGTGATGTACTCTCTGAACCGCAATAGGAAAGAAAATATCATTTCGATCTGTTGTTGATATTAGGAATATTTGGTATAAGTATGAATGTAGATTCAAGTATAAGCATGCATAAAGATTTATTATAGATTACTACATGTTGAATAATCTTAAGTACAGATATACAGGAAATACCTGTGTATTCTTTGATAGGTTGCAATAAATATACACAGAACAGAAGTATTACCGTGATAAGCATAACCTATACCATATCTATAGAGAGAGAGAGAGAGATAGATATTAGCTTAAGGAATATTTAAATTGTACAAATACCAAATGAGATTTTGGAGTGAATACCAGAATAAAAATCTGTGTGTGTGTGTGTGTGTGTGTGTGTGTGTGTGTGTGTGTGTGTGTGTGTGTGTGTGTGTTGTTGTCTATACAGATTTCCAGAGCTACATAAACATCTAATACAAGGAAAGTTGTTTATTGACTTTTGAACAACTTGAGATTTCAAATATTTTCCATTAAATATGACTATATTAATGGAGCATAAAGTTACATTCATTTTTCATTACAGTAACCCAGAAGCAAATGTTCAGTGATATAAATACATAAAACATACTACCTATTATAGATTCGATACAACACTTAAAACAATTCTTCAAATTTTACATAACACATACGATCATAACTATTAAATAGTGAAATCGTATTCAATATAGGGTTTCTCCTTTTTCTTTTTCCTTTAATAATTAAAGATACAAGTAACTAGCTATCTATAGGAGCCTGGTATAAAACTATCACGATAATAGTATCCTAGGGTGGAGCCTGTATCACTTTAAACAAAACCTGGGTGGTTATTTATTTTTAATGTCGCAAGTTGGAACTCGAATACCTTTCGAGTGAGGTGACCTCGTCAATCCACATCCTCAGATCGATTAAGTCCTGCAAGGAAAAGATCAAGAATATCAGTAAACAGAGTTATGAAACAAATCAACGAAAATTAAATATTGAAGATAGAGTAATGTTCAGGACGAATTCACGAAATTAAAAAATTTCAGATTTAATACACAAACAAACACTTAGTTGGAGGTTGGTGTGAGTGCTTTCCCATTGGCTTCGCTAAGAAAATTGTCCACAGACCCAAAAGGGGAAAAGTGGACCCAAAATTATCTGATGGGTACCCTCGCAAGTAAAACAGGGGTTCCATCATTAGATTATGATAACCAAAAATTTAACCAAAACATTTCAGAAGGTAAATAAACAAGAAGAACCCTTTAAGATCTTAACAACCAGAATGCTAAAAAGTTCTCGCAGTACAGTGCATGTCGAACAGAGGCGTTCTATTTGCCTCTGGATTCTACCTCATTATTCTATTTATACGAAAGAAAAATGCAAATATATAAGCTTCAGGCATAGAATTACATAAAGAGAGGACTCAAAACAATTGTTTAATTGAATTTAGACTTTGGAGTATTTTTACACACCGTGGAACATTTGGCTACTTCAATCCCTGTACAAGTATGAGTAAGGTATTTACACTTGGAGTAACACATGAGCCACAAGCATTTTTCTTAGTATCAAAGAAAAATCTACAGCGTTCTCGGGAAAGGGTTTACGACTCATATCGTATGATCCGAGGTTGAATTGAAGTCATAGTAAATCTTTACGAAACCAAAGAACAATGAAGTTTACACAGTGTAGAGCATGTCCCATAGAGGCATTATTGTCGGCTTGGAATCATAGATGGGGTCACGGGACACTAGTATCATAAATTATTAGCTTATGAATTAATTGGTAAAGATTACATAGACCAAAACCGAGCATAAAAAGGAGTCTGAATTATATTTTTGAACCAACCTTCTAATCCACATATTATGGAAATAGTAACTTCAGATGCGTAAATCTCTTCAAGGATCCAATAGCTCGAAGGCTCGCCTCTTAATCAAACAAGAATATAAAAGTGCAAGTATAAGCAACCGAGAAAGGTTGAGGTCTCGGTCTTTCCGAAGAATACCTCACAATTGAAAAGGATAAATTAACAGAATATACAGAGAGTAATAATGCACAGTCACTCATATAGGACATTATTGTTAGGGTCACTATGGAAAACCCGAGCAGGTTTCAACCACCGGAGTTTCGGTTTTAGGTATTCCGTGAGTAACCTCAAACAAAGATTATCAGTCTAATATTTAAGAAGAAGTCTGAGGATAGTTGTGGGCCAACAAAAAAACCCCAACAGTACTAAGGGACTTACCCTCAAGCAAAAACAAAATTGAACTATGTAAGAACTACCTACAATTTTAATAAAAATTGTAAGTAGTGGGGTGGTTGACCTCATGGGAGAGATAGGTTTGAAAATCACCATGAATTTAGAACAACCGCTTTACATGGACTATGGTGGATTTACATACAAGAATAACAAAGGAATGATCTCAACCAACAATAGTAAAGAAACTAGTTACAGAGACAAACGACTGACTTCCATATATCCTACAATTCACCCAAGTGATAGGGTTTTGTGATCTTACCTGGTAGAGGAGGAAACCAGATGGACGCATAATGTTTTATTTTCTTAGGTAGAGTAGGAACCCCCCTCGTCATCGGTGGTTACATGCAGAATAATGTTGCAGAGGTTAAGGCATAACATTTTTATGAAAAATGCATAAGAGCCAAAGGGAAAATGTAACATTAGCTACCCAAGTGACTCTCGTATCACCGAGTAATGGCAAATGGATGCCTTGGGCACACAGGCCATGTGAACACACGTACATGGAGTATCCACATTGGTCACGTTAATATAGAACCTATACAATGAAGAAAACCTCATAACTGTCAACCAGAGAAATTTAATGGCTTTTAAGGACATGTATTAACTGCGCATTGAACCGAGCCCACTAACACTGTTAGTGCTAATCCATGTCACGAAATCGGATGGGTTCGTGCTGGACATTAAGCATTAGGGTTGTGACTTGTCGCACCAGGTGGGTTTCCAACCCCAATGTTAATTACCCTTATTCATGTGACCCTGTCATTTGTCAACTGGTGTGTGTGTTAGTCCCTCTAACTACTGTGTTGAAGCCCTTAACAAAGAAAACTGATAAGGACGTCCACTACTTTGACAGTTAGAGTGCGTGTTCAGTTAGGGTATAATCGTTGCAAGGAAGCCCGTATGTGACCAAGGTTAAAACCTTCAGGTAAGACATACGATAATGCATTCTTTTAAACTCAAGAAAAATATGTTGCCTTGTATAAACTTTAGTTATAAGAACTTTATGATAATGGGTTTTATACCTAATATCAACGATTACATAGTTCTTGATATATGGGATTATAAGGTAAAGAAAATTAGATTGAATATATGGGATTGTTGTAATAAATTCTGAGGTACTCCTTCATTTGGATATGAGGTGAAGAGTACTAGGACTTATTTAAAAGTGGAACTTTAGTGAAATGTTGTTGTGGATCCATTGAAGAAGGTAAGAACTCTATAGGCTAGAGGTTAACACATGTTTTGAGTAATGGTAATAGGCACGAGTTCATGGAAAGGTTGATTACCTTGTTTTATTCGTTGGTAATACAAATAGTACACGTCGAAATTCTGACGGTAGCATTTTTAGTTATAAGCAAATCAAGTATAACAGAGTAAAGGAGTTTTAATGCACCTAGAAAAAAAAATTTATTTGGTGATTTTGGGGTACATTACATAGGACTTGTTGTTTAACAACATCCTTCATTTCTCTAAATACCACATCTCGTCTATACAAAACCTTCTTAGTTTATGGGTTCCAAAGATTATAACCTTTGAGACCATATTTATACCTAATAAAGATACACTTTTCGGCCTTCTTATCTAGATTACTCCTATTTTCCTTTGGAACATGAACATAGGCCTCACAGCCAAATAAATTGAGATATGTGAGAGAAGGTTTCTTACCAATTCATACCTCTTGTGGATTCATATCATGCAACACTGATGAGGGTGATATGTTGACTAGGTAACACGCAGTACCCACTTCCTCTACCCAGAATTCTTTCCCTAACCCGGCAACACTGAGCATGCACCTTGATTTTTCCATTAGTGTCTTGTTATAATTTCTGCAACTCCATTATGTTGAGGTGTATATGGAGTATTATTCTTCCTTGTTATACCACACTTCTTACATAATTCTTCAAATTCATTCCCGTGGAACTCTCTGCCATTATCTGTCCTCGACACCTTAATTCTTTTCTCCATTAGATTCTCAACAAGAGCCTTAAACTCTTTAAACCTGTCAAACACTTTAGATTTCTTCCTGAGGAAATATATCTATGTATTCCTTGAGAATACATCTATAAATGAGACATAGTACACAAATTTTTCCAATGATTGAACTGACACAGGTCCAAACACATCATTGTGAACTAGCTGTAAAATTCCTTCTTCCCTCGTTGCACCAGAGGGGAACCTTACCCGATTTTACTTCCCATATACACAATGTTCACATGAATCAAAATCCAGAGAACAGTTAGACATACCTTCAACCATACCTTTACCTTGTAGTAGTCGAATACCCTTCTCTCTGATATGCCCTAGTCTTTGATGCCACATCATAACCTTTTCTCCGGATATTGTAGATGTTCTTTCTTCTTTGACTCTAATATCAGAAACAATGGAACTATTACACCCATCACTAATATTTCTTCCTTGCAGCTTATACAGAGTTCCAAATTGAACTCCATTCAACAACACCATTTCTCCTTGAACCATCCTGCAGGTTTCCTTTTCAAATATTGTTTTTACCCCTGCATCATCCATTTTTCTTACACAAATAAAATTTATGGCCAATCCTGGGATGTCAATAACACTAGGTAGTGTTCTAATCCTTCCATCTATGAGCTTCAACTTCACTTTTCATCGACCTGTGATTTTGGTTGTCTAGTCATCACCTATGAAAAGATTACCTCCATCATACCTTTCATATTCACATAACCACTCCCTATGGGGAGTCATATGAAAGGATGCACTTGAGTCAAACAACCATGCCTCATGATCTACATGTGTGTTTGAAGAAGCCAAGTACACATCCCCTCCTTCTTCCTTGGAGGTCTTTTATTCTGTAGAAGGAGATTCTTCATATCCCCTCTTTTTCTCAACTTTGGATCTACACGGATTCTTGTAGTTCCCTTCTTTTCCACATCTCCAGCATACCTTTACAAACTTTCCAGGAGACTTAGATCTTCCCCTATACTTAGATCTATTTGTTTCCTGGGAGCGTCCTCTTGTAAATAATGCATTTGTGCTCTGTCCTTACATGTTTTTTCGTCTCATCTCCTCTGACAACAAGGATGAGACCACTTCATCAAACTTAAAGGAAGTTCTATTACTACCTATGGACACAGCCAAACTATCCAATGAGTATGGTAAAGAGGACAGTAAAATGATACACTTATCTTCATCTGAAATTTTAATCTCAATAGATACTAACTAACTTACCAAAGTATTGAAGGCATTGAAATGCTCTGGCACCGAGTCTCCATCTCTCATCCTCGGGTTATACAACTTCTTTCTCAGGAATATTTTATTTACAAGGGACTTAGACTAATACAACTTCCCCAACTTATCCCATAAATATTTGGTTGTAGCTTCCTTTGACACATTCAGTAATATTGAATCTCAAAGACACAGTCGGATTGTGTTCTTCACCTTCTGATCCAACTTTTTCTAGTCATTTGTTGAAGTTCCTGTAGGTGCAGTACTTGGATCTACCATGATCCACTGATCTCTATCCACCAACAAATCTTCCATCTTGAGCTTCTATATCTCAAAAAATTTCCCATTAAACTTATCGATCTTTGTTTTCTAACTTCTCACCATTTCTTTTCACCTGAAAAATCAATACCACATATCTCCCACTGTAACAAGGCTTATCGTAGTCCTAAGCCAAACCCTTGATCACAAAGGCGTCCCCCTGAAGCCAAAAAAGCTCTGATACCAAATGTAGATTTTAACCTTGTACAACATTTTAATGAAAAAAGATTTTCAATAAAAGAACAGAAAATATACAATGGAAAATGCACACATTACATAGAGATTTTTTCCTTGGAAACCCAAACTGGGAAAACCAGCATATTCTATATTCATTCATGCATAGTGATACATTTTTTACAATAAAATATACATATAGGAGCCAGCGACATCCAAAACCCTAAGAAAATGACCTGGATTGGTCAACAACCCTAATTCCTTAACCGAAAATAGAAAACCATCGGCAAAAACCATGTGCCGAAAAACCTCCCAATAATGGAAATGAAAATCGAGGCAACACAAAAACAAAGAAAAAATGTGACATGTTTCCCGAGGCAAAAAAAATTCTCGGGGGCATTTCCCCCAAAACCCCCTGCATGCCCTACACAACATAGCAGACACTAGAGCTAGTAGTTCAAAGAATATAACAAATACCCAACAATATATTCCTCCTGCCTTGAGTCTTATCTTGTCTTTGCTTGTCTACGCAATTGATTTAGGCTTTGCATCACTTGAACATTTATCTGGTTTTGTTCTCTCATCAACCTCTTATTACATTCTTTGTAACTATACACTTCTATTTTAAGGCTTCTCACGGTCTCTATTAATGTTTCTTGTTCCCCTCTACTCCTATGCCCATTTGATTTCGTCTTTGCATTACCAACATTGATATTTTGACCTTTGGCTTCTTTATCATGATTGAAGTCTCCCTCTCCTTCCTCTATTTCTTGAATATGCATTATTATCTTGAAATTCTATGGTTATACTCCCTAATTCTGCAAAATGTGCAAGTAACCATTTTGTTAGAATTATGCATATTATAAAAAATTTGTCAAATAATGTTATGGGTCTTTTTTCTACTCAATTGATGAAGACATATATCGCCATTCTCCAAATTATAATAATTCAATTTTATTCTCCTAAAAACACACTTTCCAGCGACTATACTCATGCCTCATTTCGATCTTTGAGCTAAAAGTTATGGCTTCGTGAAAAATCCACTTTCACCCCTTTTGTGCATTTTCTCCACTGGTGTAATTTTATTGAAGTGCTAACTTCTGTCAACTGTAGAATAAAATATATCAGGAACTAGAGAAAATTATATATGAGACATACTTAATAGTATTTACAATTAATTCATAACAACTCTCTGATTTTCATTATGATCCAC
>JASDQU010109222.1:33351-44609 GCA_032191745.1 Picea mariana
ATATATATATATATATATATATATATATATATATATATATATATATATATATATTATTTTAAGTTTGAGAAGTAAAAGTTGATTTGAGAGATAAAGTCAATCCATAATAATAATTGTTACATCTTTTTCTCTTCTTTTCAATATGAGCACTCCACCACCTATTCCAAAAACTCACCCTAACAAGGGGAGGCCCCCCAAAATCACCCTAGAGATCCTTTAGAATTATATGGAATCAGTAGAAAAAAAAAGAGAAGAGAGAGATGCCAAAATCCAAATAGAGTTAGAAACATTAGAAAAAAGGAGTGAAGAAAGAGACGTAAAACTCAAAATAGAGCTAGAGGCAATGATAGATAAAAAAATTAAAGATATCATTCAAACTCAAATAGAAGATAGATTCTTAGGGTTCAAGAGTGTATTGTAGACAATGAAGGATAGAATTCAAGAAGGAGGGGTTGAAGAAAATCACAACTTGAGAGATAGGATTAAAGAGCTAGAAGAAAAACTAACCAACAATTTGACCCTCAGTAATATGGAAAACAAATTGGATATCAAACCCATCAAAGAGGAAATGAATAAGCTAATCGAATTGGACCATGAGCGTAACAAAAGAGCCTTGAACCTCATAATTTTTTGTATAAATAAAAACAAGAGGACGATACGCTAGCAATAGTAAAAGAAGAATTAAAAAATGAATCACAAATTGATACAACTTACCTCATAGAAGCAAAGAGGCTAGGAAAAATAATTGATCACAAAGATAGGTTGATCCGTGTCAAAGTAAGTTGTAATGACAATAAATATATAACATACTTAGTAAATCTCCAAGTTTAAAAGGGTCATGAATATTTAAAAATGAAGACCTTGTTCCTGAAGACCAAGCTGAATTAAGGAAGGAAGTTCAAAAGGTAAAAGAATATAGGAAAGAAGGAAAATGGGCAATAATTAGAAATCGAAAAGCTATTGTTAGGGATAGAGACCAAAAGGATAATAATAAATAGGAATTTGGGACACTTGGGATCCTTTTTCGGAATTGTCGTGGCTTTCCATGGCACAAAGGTCCTATGATAAGTTGGATCCCGAGTTTTATTGATATTATCCGTCTAGCTGAAACTTGGGAGCATGAGGAGTCTAAGGTCGCTAACATGGAAGGATTTGTCTTGTGGTCGACATGGAACAAAAAATCCCACCGTAGAGGGATAGGAGGCATAGCTTGTTATATTAAAAAAGCATTTCTCCTCACATTCAACTTCATAAGATTGACCCTCTTGTTCAATAAATTTGGATAGAAATTTCAGACACCAACGCTAAGAAGATGTATATAGCAATTTGTTATTTTGCACCTATTAATTCTACTTTTTATAAGAAAAATAATCTAGATAAAAATTGTCCCTATAATAATTTAGAACAAGATATTTATAATTTTAAAAATGAAGGTAATGTCCTCCTGCTAGGAGACTTTAATGCTAGGAATACAACTAAACAAGCTACTCTTTTAAGTGATGACTCCAACCATAATCCTTTGTGGCTAGATGAGGACCTTGTTTTATCTAATAGCTACAAAAGAAGCTCTAAAGACCTAATTGAGAATTTGTTTGGTACTGAGTTTGATCCGGATTTATGTAGGAACACAATTAAATACAGAAATACACATAAACACAGAGATGCAGCGGAAATAAGACTTCATTTCATTAATAACAAATGACTGAAATATGCTTACAGACAGAATGGAAATAAACTAGCTAGAGCACTGGTAGCTTATCTCTGAGAAGAGATGTGGCCGCTACTCGCATCCGTGAGAAGGTGATTACAATGAGGCTATGAAGGCCCTTTTAAAATAAAGGGGAATGCCAAAAGTCCTAGACATCCAAAAACCTAACCTTGGGAGATGAAGCGCCAAAAGTCATGTGGGCCCCATCTGGGTAAGTTGCTACATCAACTTCCCGGGGTCGTAACTTTTTCATACGATCTCCGTTTTAGGCATATGATAGCCCATTGGAAAGATCTATCCAAGGACTACAACATTTGCACAAAATTTCATGATGAAATTTTACAATCGAAACATACCCCAAAAAACGTTGTTTAGGGCCTCAAAACGGCTCCAGAAGTTTAGGACCCGAAAAACTGCTAAAAATAATAAACTGTGCGAAAACTAAAAAACTGAAAGAAGCAATGGTGGAGGTCCAAGTGGAATAGGTGGGTGGCCACCAATATCCACCTGGGTCATTCCTCCCCCATTAGGAAGCGATGGTCTCCATTGCGTTGATTTCCTCCATGAGATAAGGAAACTTCTGCTGAACTTGGTCACTGGTGAGCCATTTGCCTTGGTGAAGGAGTCGGCCTTCTTTGATAACTCAATATAGAGGTATCCTTTGATTTCAGGTGTGTTTGATCTGTGTATCCATGATCTGATCAGTTCTAGCTTGTTCCATGCAGTCTAGATTTATTTCTGTTGGTGTGAGTTGTTCTGCCATGTCGGATGTGTCTAGTAGAGGTGGAAAGTAGGGCCGAAGGTGGTCCACATTGAACACTGGGTGCAGACCAAGGAATGGTGGAATGCTGAGCTCGAAGGAATTTTCCCCTACAGCCTTGGTGAGGGTGTACGACCCATATCGAAGCGGACAAAGCTTGCGGTGGGGTCCAGCGAGGCGCTCCTTTTGCAAATGCAGCCACACTTTGTCGCCAACTTGGAAGTTGTGTGGCACCCAATGTTGATCATGTCGTTGCTTGTACTTAGCATTGGCTCTATCCAAGATGTCATGAACCTGTTGGTGGATGTGTTGAATGTTCTCAATGAAGTTGTTTGCCTTATCCGCCTCAGACTGGACATGAGCTGAATCTTCCTGAGTAGCCACAAATGGCATGGCTATGTCAATGGGACATAGTGGCTGGAATCCCAAGCCCACTTGAAAGGGGCTGTGGCTAGTTGAGCTATGGAGAGCCCGGTTGTAGCTGTGTTGTACATAGGGGAGGATCTCATCCCATGTGCGTGGATGCTTTGAATTGTACATGCGCAGAATGTGTACGATCATCTAGTTGACAACCTCTGTTTGGCCATCAGTTTGTGGATGGAAAGCTATGGACTTGGTGAGCTTGGTGTCCAACATTAACTAGAGGCTGGACCAAGATGTACTGAGGAACCTACTTTCTCGATCTGAGATGATAAACTGTGGGATCCCAAAGTGTACCCACACTCGTTCAAAAAAGAGTTTAACAGTGGCTTCTGCTGTGATATTCTTCTTGCAGGCCATCATAATGGACATCTTCAAGAATCGATTGACGACCACAAAAACACAGTCATTGCCATGCTTAGTAGAAGGAAGGCCTGACATGTAATCCATAGAGATGGATTCCCAAGGTCGACTCGGGGTAGGAAGCAGAGTATAGAGGCCTTGCTTCTTGATCGTCGGTTTGGCAATGGCACAAGTAGTGCAGGACTTGATGTACTTCCCGACATCTTGTCGAAGGTTCGACCAATAGAAATACTTTTGCAGTACTGCCATGGTTTTCTCGATACCGAAATTCCCAACGACTCGACTGTAGTGCGCCTCCCAAATCATCTTGGCACTCTCGCTTGAAGGAACACAAAGGTGTCCCAAGTGACAAAGCAGGGCATCCTGGAGGTGAAAATTGGGAACTTGCTTGCCCTCCAAGAGTGTATTGTATGTGTGGCCAAATTCTAGATCACTTGTGTAGAGAAGCAGCCAATTGGAAGTCTCGTGCCCACAAGAGTTGAGCACAGTGGTTTGTGCCATGATGGGTGGTCGACTGAGGTAGTCTGCAACATTATTGGTGCTACCTTTTTTGTACTTAATGTTCAAATGGAACTGTTGCAGGTATGTGGACCACTTCTGATGGCGATCTTTCTGCAACTTCCCTTGTGTCTGTATGAACTGCAGGGGTCGATGGTCCGTGTGGATGACCATTTCCTTTCCCAAAATGTAATGCTTCCATTGCCGACAAGCCTTTACAATGGAATACATTTCTTTGTCATAAGTGGGATACTTCCGGACTGTGTCAGAAAGTGTCTCACTGTGATATGCCACTGGATGCCCATGTTGAGTACGGACTGCCCCAATAGCATAGTCAGAGGCATGTGTCTCGATCTCAAATGGTTGTTGCAAGTCTGGTAATGTGAGAACTGGTGCAGAGCAGAGGCGATGTTCAACTCCCTGAACGCCTTCTGTTGAGATTCAGACCAAAAGAATTTTTCTTTAGCTCCTCCCTTGGTGACTTGACTCAAGGGCCAAATGATATGAGAGAATCCCAACACAAACGTGTGGTAGAAATTAGCAAGACCTAAAAAGCTACGGAGCTCTGTTAGGNAGTCAGAGGCATGTGTCTCGATCTCAAATGGTTGTTGCAAGTCTGGTAATGTGAGAACTGGTGCAGAGCAGAGGCGATGTTCAACTCCCTGAACGCCTTCTGTTGAGATCCAGACCAAAAGAATTTTTCTTTAGCTCCTCCCTTGGTGACTTGACTCAAGGGCCAAGTGATATGAGAGAATCCCAACACAAACCTGTGGTAGAAATTAGCAAGACCTAAAAAGCTACGGAGCTCTGTTAGGGTGGCTAGGGATGGCCAATCCTGAATGACTTGGATCTTTGCTGGATCCACATGCACCCATCGCTCATCAATAATGTATCCCAGATACTGAACCTGGGTTATGCCAAAAGTGCATTTCTCCAAATTGGCACACAACTTGTGTTGTTGCAGTGTTTGAAGGACCTGTCGGATATGGTGGAGGTGCTCTTCCCAAGTCTGGCTGAAGATATGAATGTCATCCAAGTACACCACTACAAATGAGTTGGTGAATGGCCACAGGATGTCATCCATTAGCCTCATGAAGGTTGCAGGGGAATTATTCAACCCGAAAGGCATGACCAACCATTCGAAAAGGCCCTCCTTGGATTTGAATGTAGTCTTCCACACATCAGAGGGTTCGATTGGTACCTGGTGATACCCAAACTTCAAGTCGATCTTGCTAAAATATTTTTCCCCCTTGTGTTAGTCCAGAAGGTCATCAATCCATGGGATCGGGTACCTATTCAGAATAGTGATCTTGTTCAGTGCCCGATAGTCAATGCATAGTCTCTGAGTCCCATCCTTCTTCTGCACCAATATGATCGGGCTCCCACAGGGCGATGAACTTGGTCGGATGCGAATTTTCTACAACAGCTCCTGAATCTACCTCTTGATTTTGTCATTCTCCAGGACAGAGCGCTGGTAGATGGGTCCATTGGGAAGCGATGCACCCAGGGTCAGATCGATGGGGTGCTTGACCTGGCAGTGTAGAGGCACCCCTGCGGGGGAGGTGAAGATGTCCTCGTACTCCTCCATGACCTTATCAATCTGTTGTTTTCATGCAGTGTGGCCTTGTCTGAAGGTCATGGCCACAGTCTTCCTCTTTCCCTGAGGGCAGATCATCAGAAAAACAAATTTCCTGGTTTTGGAAATGAGTTTACTGCATTGTTTTGCAGTAACCAAAGAGATGGTGGTAGGCGGTGTTATCTCCGGTATCCTGTAATTCTTATTACCCAAAGTGATAATAACAACATGAGGCGTGGACTCATACACATCATGTCACTTCCACAAGTACAGTTGGCCTAATAATACATCATAAAAATCAAGAGGAGCAATGTCACATAATATCTCATCCATGAAGGGCTTGATGCTGTAGAGAAGGTGACATTGTTGACTGACGCGGAGGTCCCATCCTTGGTGCAACCACCCGATGGTGTATGGTTGTGGGTGTGCTATGGTTAGCAAGCCCAACTACTTCATGACCTCTATGGAGATGAGGTTCTTCTGGCTCCCGCTATCAACAATGAACTGCAATGCGGAACCCTTTACCCACATCTTGGAATGGAAGAGATGCTCTGCCTCCTCTGGATCTTCTGGTTCCTCCTTCTAGATCTTTGTGGTGGCAACGATGGTTTTGGGCTCCACATCAATAATCTGTTTCCCCCTGTCATTCCCCTTGTCAGGTTCTGATTCAGATTCGGAGCATGCATCCGATTCAGAAGCCTTCAACTCGGCTACCAGTGACTGCTTGGCCCAACACTCACTTGTGTTATGAGTGGAGCTCTTATGGAACTCACACCACTTCCCCATGTCCTTTTTTGGCTTCGTGGTGTTGCTCTTTTCTTGTGGCTTTGGTGGGTTGTTCTAGGCTACCCCACCTTGGCTTGGTCCTTTTTTGTGTGGTTTGGGAGTACCTTTCCCGTGCTTTTGATTTGCAGACCCAAAGTCTCTCTTCTTCAGTTTGAACTTTTGTTGAATCTTGGCAGCATATCGGTATCCCACACCAAGTGAGGAGATGTCGAGGAACTCCATTTCATCCTGAATGTATATGTGTAGACAACTGTGGTACTTTAACACCAAATGTTTCTCTGAATCTTTGATACCCAACTTTGTGCGTAGGGTATGAAACAGTTTCGTCATCTCATGCACATCTTGGTCCCTTTGCTGCCGCAACGTAGTCCATTGTATGTATTTTTCCTAATAGCTCCCCATGGGATAATATTGTTCCTTGATGGCGTCTCGGAAAGAATTCCAAGTGGGTGCGGCCGAGAACAAAGAGGGTTCTCCCTCGACCTCTTGCTCCGAGTAGGTTTCCCACATGTCCTTGACATGGGGGGCGTCTTTGAGGAGTGCGAAAATAATCTTTTCTCGGTCGGAAAAGTCATGAATCGAGAAATATCCTTCTAACAGATTCAACCATCTGTCTATGACATATGAATTTATTTGGCCGTCAAATATGGAATGTCAAAGTTTACTTGTACCTTAAAAGGAGTGGCACCTCCAGAGTGGCTGCTGGATGTCGATGCACCGCCAGTCGGAATCCGTTGAAGAATCTGGGCAAAGTTGTCCATCATTGCATTCCTTTGTTTCTCAAGGGCCTCCTCGAGCAACATTTTGATAGGATCTCCTTCTCCCTCATATTTATTTTCTTCCCCCATGGACGGTCGTCGGGGTTTGCGAGGCTGATCTTGCAAAGGTTCAACCAGATCGAGCCCAAACTCCTTATACCCCGATCTCATTGGGGACATGCAAAGAAGGATCGAGAATGAGCAGACCGCTCTAATACGGATGATCCAGATTTATGTAGGAACACAATGAAATACAAAAATACACATAAACACAAAGATGCAGTGGAAATAAGACTTCATTTCATTAATAACAAATGACTGAAATATGCTTACAGACATAATGGAAATAAACTAGCTAGGGCGCTGGTAGCTTATCTCTGAGAAGAGATGTGGCCGCTACTCGCATCCATGAGAAGGTGATTAAAATGAGGCTCTGAAGGCCCTTTTACAATAAATGGGAATGCCAAAATTCCTAGACATCCAAAAACCTAACCCTGGGAGATGAAGAGCCAAAATTCATGTGGCCCCTGTTTGGGTAAGTTGGTACATCAACTTCCCGGGGTCGTAACTTTTGCATACGATCTCTGTTTTAGGCATATGATAGCCCATTGGAAATATCTATCCGAGGACTACAACATTTGCACAAAATTTCATGATGAAATTTTGCAACCGCAACATACCCCAAAAAATGTCGTTTAGGGCCTCAAAACGACTCCAGAAGTTCAGGACCCGAAAAACTGCTAAAAATAGTAAACTGTGCGAAAACTAAAAAACTGAAAGAAGCAATGGTGGGGGTCCAAGTGGAATAGGTGGGTGGCCACCAATATCCACCTGGATCAGAGTTGGTCAAGCACTGTAGCTCTCAAGACCTAATAATTTGCATTGGAGTAATGAAGTGGCCAAACTCCAACTAAATGACCTATATTCATGGGCTAGGTAATAGTGTTGTAGATTATGTGATATCTGATATCCCCGTTTCCAACCAAATAACAACTTTTGACCTTTTAAATGACCATGAGCCTGACTTTGATCATAAACTTTTAACCCTAACTCTAAAATTTTCTATGCATAGGAGCACCATTGAAAAGAATTATGATAATCAAAGGAATTTGTGCTTTGACAAAAGTAAAGTTGGCATTTTCTTAAAGGATTTAAATAGTAAACTAAAACTCCTAACTTATAAGGACAACATTGAAGAACTCTATCATAATTTTACAACTACTGTTCCCACTTCCATTAACAAGTTCTCTTTCGAGGTGTCCCATAAAAAGAATAATAGAACAACCAACCTCTGGTATGATAAAGAATGTAAAATTGCTAGGAAATCCATTAGGGATGCTTCTAATGAGCCCTTAAAACTTGATAAGATCAACACGTACAAAGCCCTAATTAAAAGGAAAAAAATATATTATATCAATAAAAGGCAAGATCAACTTTCACAACTATACAAGTTGGATTCTAAGAAGTTCTGGAGCCAAATTCTAAAACGCAATACTAAAGAAAATAATAGGATTCCCTTAATGGACTAGAATTCCTACCTTAAAAGTCTTTATGAGTTCCCTAATGCCATGGTCACCATTCTTATTGTCCCTACAAAGGAAGAAGCTTTTTCTTTAGATGACATAGAGTTCCGGGTTAAGCGGCTCGCAAATGGGAAAGATAAGGACATTGAAGGCTACCAAGATGAAATTTTTAAAATCGAAGGGCCAATCCTTATCCCTCACATACACAAGCTCTTCAATTTAACAGTCAAGCATGGCTTCCCTAAACCCTGGACGCAAAGCCTCATTGTTCCTATCTTAAAAAATGGGGATAAAAACAATCCCTCTAATTATAGGACCATTATGATTAGCCCAATTTTAGCCAAGCTTTATGGAATCATTTTGGAAAAGAATATTATCATTTGTCTAAAAAGTCGGAGTAAAAGAGATAAAGGCCAGGATAGGTTTAGGAGATATCATTCAACTATGGACCATCTTGTTACCTTTAGGATCATTGCAGAGGAGTTTAGCAATACTCAAACCAATCTTTTTTGTTGTTTTGTTGACTTTAGAAAAGATTTTGACATGGTTCTTAGGAAAAACCTTTGGAATAGTTTGGAAGGGATAAGAGTGCCTCTCGAGTTGAGGGCTACTACAATAAGGATGTATGAGAACATTATTGCTAAGTTTAAAAACACTGAGGGCTGGTCAAAAGAGAATAACTACAATATCGGAGTCAAACAAGGTTGTCCATTGTCCCCTACCCTTTTTGGCATATACATTGATAAATTAGAAGAATGCTTGGAAAAAGCAGGTTGCGTTGGCACTACACTCACTGGTATAGTCATCAATCTTCTTCTTTATGCCGATGATATCGTTCTTATGGAAAGGAGTCCCCATGATCTTGAAAACGAACTAAGAATCCTCAAGGATTTTTGCTCCAATATGGGTATGATTGTTAATACTGATAAGACTAAGGTCATGATTATTAAATACAATAAGATCCCTTATGATACCTTTGTATATGAAAACAAAAACTTGGAGGAAGTGAATTCATACAAATATCTTGGAATTGATATTCACCACAAGCTTAATTGGAATTATAGCATTGAGAAAAGGATTATTGGGGGATGAAAAGCTTATTATGGGCTTGAAAACAATTGTAAATCAGCTAAACTTTGGAGTTGGGATAAGAATAAAATCCTCTTTGAGACTCTTGTTATAGTTGTTATTCTTTATGGATGTGAAGTATGGGGCTGTAGTATCTCTCGTGAATCCTCGAGAAAGATAGAGCAAATACAAAAGAATTGTATAACCTATAATCTCAAAATTAAAGGAAATGCGCCCTATCCCATCCTCCTCGTAGAAACTAGCCTCTCCCCTATTGAGAGCATGGCTATGACTAGATACCTAATGTATAAGAATAAGTTAAACAACATGGAAGATAAGAGGCTACCTAAAATTGCTTCCAAATCAGGTCATAATCACCATCGACTCAAGCAAGGATGGCATAAAGATGCCTGATCTTGGCTAAACTATTGGGGAATCATGGAAGAAACCATTTTGCAGAATAAAGATACTATTAAAAAAAATGTCAAATCAAAATTTAAGGAAAAAATGTGGTGTGATAAAGAGCTAGAGGAAAAAAGAAAATTAAGGTATTATAAAGATGTAATCAACTCTAATCTAGAAGATCAAAATTATCTATCTGTTTTTCCAAGTGTAAATAAAAAAATAAGCATTGCTAAGATAAGAACAAATTCTCACAAGCTCCATAGTGAAATTGGGCATTGGTCAATTCCTAAAATGCCATGGGATGAAAGAGTGTGTCACCTTTGTCACACTAAGAAGGTTGAAGATGAAAAGAACTTTCTCTTAGATTGTCGAGCCTATACCCATATTAGATCTCATTTTCAAAATATTGATCACACTACCAACCTTCCTAACCTCTTAAATCAACAAAAGAATGGTGATCTTGGAAAGCTTCTCTTAATGTTTTTTTAGCACAGAAACAAAATTCTAAAGAATCACAAGTAATCACTTACCCTCTTAAGGTCCGAATACATTAATAATATATAAATACATTGATCATATATATATATATATATATATATATATATATATATATATATATATTATTTAATTTTGTTTTTTATGTCTAGAGGAATCAACAACTAATTGGACACGTGCTTGTTAACCTCATGGAACTTCATTTTCATGGCACTTGCCAATTGAGCATAATATTACATAAATATACAAAAGTAATAAAATATTAATTAATAAATATATAAATAATGAATTTATTAATATAATAATAATAAATTTCCCTAGATTTCTCTAGATTTCTCATCGATTTCAAACCTGTTACTATCGTTCCTGCATTTTGAACCTGCTCCATATAGAACTTGGTGTATAATTCAGAACCCCTGGATTATTGAATCGGATTGCTGCATAGATGAATCTGCGGCATCAAGAGACCTGCGATTATGAATCCGTGGCATCAAGAGATATTGAAGTTGAATCTGCGGCATCAAGAGACCTGCGATTATGAATCAGTGGCATCAAGATACATGAACTCATGCCTTTCATTATTGAAATGAATATGAAGCAAATAGCACTGAAGCTGTCGCATTTACTGGTTCAACTTAAATGTATTACGAGTCAAAATGTTAAACCCCTGCATCTTCATAAGAATGGGTGCTCCCATCTAAAGCACAGTCAAAATGTAGCTAGCTCGGAAAAACGTTGAGTAGTATGTACATAATTTTTGCTTGAACTTAAATTGGCTTTGCTATTACCTTGACTTCTCCTGTCGCTTGCTTCCCTGCTACTGGTGCTGAATCCGCGGCATCAAGAGACATTGAAGTTGAATCCGCGACAGCAAGAGACCTGCGATTATGAATCCGCG
>JASDQU010109222.1:48840-63798 GCA_032191745.1 Picea mariana
TTATTTTTGGTCGTTGGGAGGAATTGTTATGCTCCCCATCAATATCAATTTTAAAGTTACATGAACTCTTATTGAGTATATTGTTATAATGGTTTTGAGTCTTCTTATTCAAAAGATTTTAGGGTACCATTCTCTACATGGTTTTCATATATACAGATAATTAGATAGTTAGTTAAAAGTACCTAATTATTTCTTTTGCTCTTAGTGGGTGGAAACTCAACCTACATTTAAGAATAGGATCTTAAATAGGATTGAATAAGGTTTATTATTTTGAAAATTTAGTATTATAAAATATAAAGCTCTTTTAAATTTGTTTGATTTTTCTCAAAATTTCTTTTGAAATATTTCAATTCCAAATTAGATTGTGATACAAATATTTTTAAATTGAGACACATTATGTAAATATATGGAATATCATGGGAGGATGTTTTTAATTCTCCACTTTCCTAAGTATTAAGGCTATTGCATATTTTTTTCATCATTTTAAAGCTTTGAGTTTTAAGTTTTGAGTAATATCTAGTTTCAATATGAAAATTAAAAGAGTTTGCCATAATTTCTTTTAAATTTGGTTGTGAAAGTGTTTCAAATGATATAACTATTTTGTAGATTTCTCACTCATATATTTGTAGAGTTCTCTTTCATTTTATTTTTCAATGGTTCAACACCACCTTTTATCTTAGTAGGTAAAAACCCAACTTACATTTAAAAAGGGATTGGATAAGATTTATTGTTTTGAATTTTAGAATTATAAATTATAAAACCTTTTTGAATTTGTTTTTTTTTTAATTTTCAACTAAAAACTTTATATTATATTAAATTATTAAAATAAAAGTTTATATTCATATGAAATTATTAAAATGAAAGTTCGTCAAGAGTCTTTCTTTCCCGAAACAGAAAAACAGAAAAACCTTTGTTATATTATAGTGGCTCTTATCAAATAGGATTTTTTAGATAGTGGTTCTTATCAAATAAGATTTTCTATATAGTGGTTTTTAGAAAAATAGGTTTTACGTATGTTATTAAAGTTTTTATCTATAGTTCCAGTTAGTTGGGAATAGTATTATTTTTTCCATTGGATATTAATAACAAAAACATTTAAAATTATTTGAAAAAATTGTAGTGTTTAAAATTTTAATTAAAAAATTAAATTTGTAGTTATAAAAATTGTGTTTTTTTTTTTTTTTTTTAATATGTATTAAAATGATAGACATATGTCCACATTGGATCTATTAAGCATTCAAATTTTTTTATCCTAAATATGTTAATTTACTTTAGTTTATTTATGTATATACTAATGTAGATATATCATAATCTTGGATATATTAAGAATTCTAAGAGAAAAAAAATCATAAGCTTAACTCTAAGTGAATTTATCTTAACTAGACATGAAGTATAACATGATCTTGAGAGGTGTGAAAAAATAAATAACAAATGATTAATCTTAAATTTGACCACCAAATGTGTTTGATGGAATGAGGAATGAGAATACATGTTAAGGGCAGAGATCAAAGTCCATGATGGTTGTATGATGGAGATGAAAACTAAATTGTTCGAGTAGGAATTATTTGCCTACATGATCATTTCTGACATACATAATTTGGAATTAGATGATGACCTTAGAAAATTGAAATATCTGATTGATAGAATAGTTGGTTTTTGCACATTCCCGAGGAGGCAATTCACCATCTTCCTGCTTTGGTTTCTTTGCCAACTAGAGACCCTACACATAATGGGTACTGTTAGACTCATGGTGTAAACCCTATGTTCAATGCACTTTTGAATTATTAATGGAAGATATTGTAAGATATGTCAATGCTATAGGCATGCTAAACAATGACATGGAAATGGAGACTCGAGTTGGTTCAACTAGGTAGGATTTCTATTTTTCCTTTAAGTGGCTGTGCTAGTATCACTTGCAGTCAAAATATTACAGAATAATTATGTTAGTTATTAGCTTCATATAAGGCCAAGATTATATCATAATATATCCTCCTTATTGCAGTTGTTCATGGGTTGTGCAGTCATGTGTGTATATATCTCATCAGTCATAATATATCCTCCTTATTGAAGTTGTTTTTGGGTTGTGCAGTCATGTGTATATATCTCATCAGTCTTATTACAGTTGTTCATGGGTTGTACAGTCAAGTGTGTATATATCTCATCAGTCTCTGCATCTACAAATTGCAGTTGTTCATGGGTTGTAGAGTCATGTGTGTATATATCTCACCAGTCTCTGCATCTACATGCAATGTAATAGTGCAAAGTTGACACATCAACTGATAACGAAGATTAGGGTAGTTTGGATTGTGCGTGTCAGCAACCTCCTAAGTAGAAAACTGCACCCTGTTCACTTTGGTCTTCCGTCTTTGGTGTGGAGTTTCAAAATTTAGCACCTCTAACAATTTGCCCAAATTGGATATTTGCCTCTTATATTTAACAAATCATTTCTTAAGTTTCAAATTCTTGTCTTTTAAGGCTTCAATCATCCTAATCAACCACGGACATGAAGGTTCATGGTACAGCTTATATTTGCACAAAGAAGGAAATCGATTCTTACCTGTATACTTGAGTTTTCCCGTTCTGCTGGATGATACACGTGTTTCTCCTTTTGGGGAATTGACCGGCTCAATTTCCACAGAGCATTTGTGTTTTCCTGAATTTCTTATTGTCATATACTAGATACTGGTACCCCTATTTCCTTAGATTGGTCGAATTCATGTTCAATAGTCTCTCGAGGGAGTACCTTACCCTATAAGCATTGGTTTTCAAACCCTGATGCAGATTCCCTTTCACTTCTGTGCCAATATGGGACTCACCCTTCCTCTTCTAAGATCGAGTTGTATCAGTTATGGAGCTCAACAGATTAGTAATTACTTGTTACCTCCAGCTCTCGTGATCGTGCTACAATCTTGTCAAAGAAATCATCGTACCTCTAACCAATGCTGCAAAATTATGGTTGAGACGGCCACCTTTTATGATGAACTTGGATTGTATGCCCAGGGTATGAAATAACTCTTAACATGGAAACATCATTGTTGAATTAAAATCAAATACTTCCATCCATATTCAATTTTAGCTTGTAAATCCACTATACACCAATAGTGGATTTCCCATGAGGAAGATCAACAAGCTCCCATGTATCATTTTTTTCTATTTGTGACATCTCATCTTTCATGGCTTGCACCCATGATTCATCAGTGGAATTTTCTTTAAAATTAAAAGGTTCAACATGGGCAGAACAAAAAAAGAGCAAAATTGTCACCATCATACCTAGATGTCTCATATATCTCTTTCAAACTTCTTGTTTTTCTAAGAGGACTAGATGGAGGTGTTTTTTGAGTATCAACTTCAGATCTAGTTGATGGGGAAGATGAAAATGAATTTGATGGAGAAATCCTTGAAGGTGAGCCTTCATTTCTTACAACAGAAGGCTGCAAATATTGGTCATTGTTATCAAAAATCAAATTTTCAATAGGTGGGGTAAGCTCTTTATCTTCTCCTTCATTCTTTTGWTAAAATCCCCCTTCATCAAAYATCACATMTCTACTAACATAAAGTTTATTAGTAAGTGGATCAAAACACCTATAAGCCTTGATTTCTTCTGAATATCCAATGAAAATAGATTTCATTGATTTTCCATCTAGTTTATGTCTTTGTTGTGTAGGAATGTGAACAAAGAATAGAGACCCAAAAACTTTCAGATGGGAAATAGTTGGTTTTCTACAAAACCAAGCTTCATAAGGAGTAGATTTTTTTACCATCTTTGTATGACTTTTGTTGAGGATATATGTAGTTGTATGGACTTCATCTTCCCAAGACATGTTTGACAAACTCTTTTCTTTTAACATACATCTATCCATCTCTACAATTGTTATGTTTTTTCTCTTTGCTACTCCATTTTGTTGAGGAGTATATGCAGTAGTTAACTCCTTCTTGATTCCATGTAAATTGAAAAATTATTTGAATTCATCATAGGTGAATTCTACACCTCAGTTAGTTCTCAAGACTTTCAAATAGTATCCTAATTTCTTCTCAACAAGTGATTTAAATTTCTGAAAGAAACTAAAAGCTTGAGACTTCTCACTAAAGAAATAGACCCAAGATATCCTTGAAAAATCATCTACAAAGAGAAGAAAATACATATTATTTCCAAGAGATAAGGTCTACACGGGGCCACAAATATTTGCATGTACTAAGGCCAAAGGTTCACCTGATATAAAATTATGTTGGGGAAAGCTATCTCTATGTTGCTTCCCTACTACACAACCTTCACATATCTTATTATCTAGTTCTATGAATGAAGAAAAACCTTTTACAAAAGTCTTCTTTTGCATGAAAGAAAGAGATCCAAAATTAAGGTGCCCAAACCTTTTTTGCCATAACCAAGAATCATAAATCAAGGACTTCAAGAAATATACTTTTGGTTCCATACTTAACAGAAACATCATATTATCTGTCATAGGAACTTTGGCCACAAGGCCTTTGTTGTTAAAAATCTTACAAAACTTTCCTTCAAAAATAGTCTTGTAGTTTTTAGAATTTAGCTGCCCTATGCTAATCAAGTTATGATTTAAACTTGGAACAAACAAAGTATCATGTATGTATACATAACTCTTCCATTTTATACTTTTATGGCAATGTTACCTTTTCCCCTTAATCTTGCCTCATTATCATTGCCAATGTTTACTTTTCGCTTCACACTCTCATCCATCTTTTTATTTCCTATCATATGATTTGACCAGCCACTATCTAAATACCATACAAAATCATCTTTTTCATCAAAACTGTTACATGTGAGAAACAAATTTTGATATTTTTCAACTTCATCTTTACTAAGATTTTCTTGAGAGGTGTCTCTTTTCTTCTTAAAACAATAGCTTTCAAGGTGACCATCTTTATTACAATAGTTGCAATGAAAGTTACCTCTCCCAAGGTTGTTGCTTCTTCCTCTACCGTGTCCTCCTCTTCTTTGGGCTCTTCCACAACCTTTACCTCCTCTATTTGATGGTGAAGAAAAAGTAGAAGTATGATTCATGGTATTAGAATATTGTTTATTCTTGTCATCAACCTTGAACTTTCTAGAGGTTCCTCATTCTTTGTCAACCTCTCTTCATGTACTTGAAGGATTTAAAATAGATCAACAAGAGTTATTTGTGATAAATCCCTTGACTCCTCTATAGCAATAGTGACTTGTTCAAATTTTTTAGGAATACTTCTCAAAAAAAATTCAAAAATCCTCCTATCTTCAAGAGATTCACCATGAGCGTGAATAACATTCACAATATTTTGAACTCTAGTAATAACAGATTCATCTCTTTCATTTTCTTTCATAGAAAGAGATTCAAAATCTCTTCTCAACATTTGGAGCTTGACAACTTTTACATTTATAGATCCCTTGTATGCCTTCTCCAAGGTTTCCCAAGAATCATGGGACTTACCACATTCTGCAATCTTAGGAAAACCTGTGATGTCAACTCCAGTTTGAAGGATGAACAAATATTTGGCATCCTTTTTCCTGTTCTCTTTCAACTCTTCCTTTTGATCAACAAAGAGAGAATTGTAGGAAGCCTAATCAACTGGCTTGGGGTATCCTACGGAAACAAGAACCCATAAATCTTGTGAAATGAGAAAAGGTATTATATTCATAGACCAGTACTCATAGCTTTCCCCACAAAAAAGAGGAATTTGGTACTGTACAGCATTAGAATTTTGGGCCATTTCTCCTTAAAAAAATGTTGTAATTGTAACATGTCCATCCACCAATAGGTTGGGCAATGCCACTACTCAGCTCTAATACCAATTTGTAACATCACCAACCACCAACAGACTGGGAAATGCCACTACTCAACTCTGATACCAATTTTGTAACATCTCTGACCAACAACAGTGCCCGAGTAATGCTACCACTGTGGAATATTCACATATACATATAACATGCATTTTAATCGAAGTAAAACACATAACACAGAGTTATTATTACCATTCAGATTCAAACAAGATTAACAGTAAATCCACATGCAACGGAACACATGATAACGTTCAAGCATCAGTAGCACAAACATGCATAACATATAAATTAAGCACAGAATGATACTTATCTTTTCAACTGGAGTAACACCATAGATGATTTTAGGGGTTAAATTTCATCATTGGGCTAATTTTCCATGGTTTTTCCCCAAAAATGATTCACTAATTTTCATTTTTTATAAAAATGATTCATCCAAATTCCATAGAATAAAATTATTTTACCTTAAAACTCACCGAAATGTTATAGAAACTATATAAAATTCTTATAAATTTGAATATTTTTACAAAACTATCACCAAACATTTTACATTTTGCATATTAAGGATTAGTATGATTAGCCCAAGTTTAAACATTTTAATATAGATTTTAATCCTTAAAATCATCCCTAAGTAACACCACCAACTGCGTGCAGACCTTCCAAAAACCTCCCAACCATAGACCACGCTTCTCATCATGCTCAAAAGTGGGTCACCCCCAAGCTAGGACTAAGCTCCACCCAGGGCAAGGGAATCCTAGACTAGGGTGAGGTCATAGGAAACTACACAATGCAACTGGAAGAGTTCTCTCCAGGAGCCTTCTTACGCCCACTACTCACAAAATCCCATTCCCCAGATGAATGTTCCATCCCATGAGTATACACCTTCATTGTCACACAATCCATCGACTACTTCACCTCCCTTGCCTTGGGTTTCAGCAACAAGCCAAATCAAGAATTCTCAGAGCTCTGTAGCTAGTGTTGGACTCTCTCTGGGAGAAAACCACTTCCCAGAAAAATCTCTCACTTGGAGAGAGCTTCTCACAGGCCTGAAAACCTACCTCTTCATCCACGACCCTAACAACCCACTTCTTGAACCAGTTACAACTCAATTCCCGCAAGGTGAGGACAAAAACCACTGGTCAACACCACTGAAGAAAAATAGAAGGCAACAAGACATACTCAGTCTAGGAACTGTGTGGCCACAACCGCTAACAACTATGACATAGACTTCACAGACATATACGAGATGTTCAGGCTTCACAGAAGACAGTAACCCAAAAACGGTCAAGAACTGCATGGCCGTAACAACCACCAATTAAGACACAACACGACTCGGGCAATTACAGAACCCTTGAAACTCATAGGAGACACATATCATTCCATCGGTGTTTTCCCCTAGTTCAGAATGTGTGACCAAAGAACAAAACAAAAAGGTCTAGTACAAAGGAAAAACAGGTTCGAACGGGCATCCCCACGAAATCAAGTGGAGGATGGAAGAATGGGAAGTGAACAACCTTCTTGTGAGGGTTTCCTTCATTATGCATGAGTATGCAGACACAAACGTAGAGGCAACACGGTTTAGACGCCCCCAATCCCAATGAACTCAGGTGAAGGATGAAAGAATAGAAGAGAAAATCTCCCCAACACAGCTGATGCTTCAACTTTTAATTGCATGCGCCCAGATCGACCCTTGCCTTCTTGGAACTACATGTGTTCCCTTTTACACATGTTGCCTCTCCGAGGACTTAGGATAAAAACATGTCTTTCATACAGCTTTGGAATAATAATAAATTATTATTTTCAAGAACTTAAGCCCCTAAGCTTATCCCCTCTTTCCAACCTTTCAACCCCCTTTCCCTTACCCACCTTGTGGAATCTTAGTCCCCCGTCACTCTTTCTTCATGGTTGGTTTACACGCAACGATGTTTTTATATTAAGAAAGTGCATAATTACATATACAAAACAGACTTTTGGCCTTTAACACTTAGGCTCTTCGGCCTAATAAACACATAATCCGACTGGCTTATATACACTTGGCTCACCATCTTATAAACATGATTACAATTCATAATATAATTGGGGCTCGTCCTTGGGGAATTACAATCCCATCCCCTTAGTTTTGCATTGTCCTCGGTGCAACTCTTTACATACCCTCAACAAGATTTCCCAAAATCTTCAAAAAGATGTAGGTATTTTTCTCGCATAGCATCCTTATGCTCCCATGTGATGTAGACCCACTACCCTTGGGTCGATATCCACACTGAATATTCACTAAAACCACGCCAAGGGTTAACCAAACCCTTTGTTTAATCCACAAAGGACTTTGGGTTTCGTAAGTTAGAGAGTCTCGATGTGTTTCCATAGCTCTTGACAAATGCCAAAATGCGAATTGTAAACGATGGTTGATCGCTCCAATGCACACCACCTGTTGCCACCAAATTACAGTTTTTGGGACTTGAGTGAACGACCCAACAATCATTCCTCTTGCCTTATGATTCCCCAAATTCTAAAATAGCAACCCTTATTTGGGATTTCGTGTACTGGGGGTTTGAAACTCTCGGTCCCAAAAATCACTTATCTCCTCTACTTCTTGGACCCCAAAACACCGAAATGTTGGGATTCCATTCCAAAAACACTTCGCATTTTGCAACTTCATGGTTTTAAGTGCAAAGCATCATGGCTCCTTGTCATCAGGGGTTTTGAAATGATGAATCCCAAAATGTCGATGTTTCACACAAAAGACACGTCGCGTTTCGCGACTTTGAGATTTTCAATGCTAAGGTCCCGGTTCCTTGTCATCGAGATTTCCGGTATGCCGAACCCCGAAATACTGAAATTTGACCCTTAGCAATCCTTTTCATGATTCGGGTTTTAAAGTGACCAAGGATTTTGTTTTGCACTCCGAACTTACGTACCCCGAATTCCCAAAATGATCTGATGGCTCAGACAGACCACGATCAATGGTCCACGTTGGTTCTTGATGACAGGGTGGCGGATTCGCCCAACTCCTAACCACCTTGAAGCTCCTCTGTATCCTGCGATCCTCACGAGTTCTCCACAGAGAATTCTGACCACCAGATGTACTCCTCAATGACTTCTATCCAAACGACTCGATGTTCTCCCTTCTGAAATTAACTTCTATGAGACGATTTCAGCCCCCATCTTTGTTTGAGCACTCCAAAGGTGATATCCTTCTTGATATTTCACTTGTAAACTCAAGCTTCCCAAAAGGATCACTGCTCGTATTGCTTGTGGAAAATATTCCTTATTGGGTGCTTGACATAGCAGTGTAGAGGTACCCCTATAGGTGAGGAGAATATATCTGAGTATTCTTCCATGACCTTATCTATTTGCTTATGCTATGTGGAGAGGTCGGTCGTAGAGACCCTGGATGTGGTTGTGATATTTCGCTTATTCTGAGAGAGAATCATGAAGAAGAAAAACTTCCCCATCTAAGAGATGACCTTCCTGCATTGCTTAGCAGAGATCAAGGATATAGCACTAGGTGGGACTACCTCAGGTATCCTGTACAATTTTCTATTCAAAGTAATAATAACACTACGAGGCCTAGACTCATATACAACATGACGTTTCCATAAATAAGGTTGACCCAAAAGAACATCACAAACTTCAAGAGGAGCAACATCACACATTACCTCGTCTTTGAAAGGCTTGATGTCGTACGAAAGTTGACATTGTTGGCTGACGCAGAGATCGCTTCCTTCGCGAAGCCATCCAATGGTGTATGGTTATGGGTGTGGCCTTGCTGGCAGAGCCAGTCACTTGATGACCTCTACTAATATGAGTTTCTTCTAGCTACCGCTATCAATGATGAAGAGCAGTGGGGTGCCTTTTACCCACATCTGTGAATGGAAGAGGTGCTCTCCTTCTTCTGGCTCGTCTGGTTCACCAAGCTGGAGCTTGGTGGTAGCAATGGTGGAACTAGGTTCCGCGTCAATGATCTGTCCTCACCTTTCTATTTCTGGCTCAGATTCATAATCTGCATCTGATTCATAGGCTTTCACTTTGGCCACCAGCGACTGCTTTGAGCAACAGTTAGAAGTGTTATGCCAAGGGCTCTTATGGAAGTCGCACCACTTCTCGGTATCTTTCTTTGTCTTTCCGATGTACTTCTTTGCTTGCGGCTTGGACTAGTTGTCCTGATATTATCCATCTTTTCTCTATCCTTTGTTCGGTGGGTTGGGGCCGCCCTTTCGTGGATTTCGTTGTGAGGGGTTCCCAGGCCCAAATTGCCACATCTTTTGTTTGAACTTCTACTCGATTTTCATGGCATATCGGTAGGCCATGCCTAAGGATGAGATGTATAGTGCAAGATACTAGATATAATAAATATACAGAACATAAATAAAATGCTAGAAATGGAAAAATAACAGTAATATAACCATCATAATCTCCACAATAACACAGAAATAATATGAGAACAACAACTGAAATAACACTTTGATTTAGAAAGCAATGTTCACAGGCGTCTTCGAGGGGGAAACCTTTAGTCGAGTACCACTCTGTTACAATAATCTCCAAGCTAGGGTTTTCATACCCTCGACCCTTATTTATACTAAATATGTCTAATAAGAGAATCATCTAGAGGAAGATCCTTCTAGAAGCGGAAGCTTCTATTAGGTCTTCTTACATCCACCTTATTCTATTTTATTGAAATGCCTTTTTAATATTGACCTTTATTACATCCAAATACATTGATATACCTATGTGCAAGTTAGGACCTTAACATGTCCGCCCCCTTAAAAACAACCTTGTCCTCAAGGCTTGAGATGTGGAAACCACTGTAGAATGGTAGTTGGTTCCCAAGTGGCATCTACTGGAGTCATATATTTCCACTGCATGAGCACTTCCTTGATGGTTCTCTGACACAGGCGGTGCTCACGCTGGTCCAAAATTGATTTTGGCTGTAGCCAAATGGATCCTTCTTTGGCTAACTCTGGAAGGTTGGTTTGAATTCGGCACCTGGTTCCAATCACCTTCTTCAAGCAGGAAACATGAAAAACAGGATGTAGCTTCGACTGACTGGGAAAAGCTAACTGATATGTGACTTGTCCCACATGCTTGAGAGTTGTGTAAGGACCATAGAATTTGGGTGCTAGCTTCTGACAATGCTCGGCCTTGAGGGAAGTTTGCTTATATGGTTGCAGTCGCAGAAATGCTTGATCCCCTTCTGCAAATCGACGTTCCGAGCGACCTTGATCTGCTTGCTGCTTCATGCGATTATGTGCCATGACCAAGTTATCTTTAAGGGTACAAAGAATATACTTTCGGACTGTAAGTGTTTGGTCAACTTCCTGTACCTTCGCGGTACCTAGTAAGTATGAAAGAACTGAAGATGGCTTCTATCCATATACCACTTCAAAAGGAGTCATGCTAGTGGATGTATGGTATGTAGTGTTGTACCAACATTTGGCTAGGGGTAACCATTGAGCCCACTGGTGTTGTTTTTCAGAGGCAAATCACCTCAGATATGTTTCCAAACACTTTTTGACAACTTCCGTTTGACCATCCGTCTGGGGATGATAAGCTGAGCTGAGATGAAATTGTGTGCCTTGTAGCTTAAACAGTTCTTGCCAAAAATTGCTTGTGAAATTTGAGTCACGATTAGAAACAATAGAGTGCGGCATGCTATGAAGCTTGAAGACCTGGTCCATAAAAATTTGAGCCACCGTGGATGTAGTAAATGGGTGATGAAGAGCGCAAAAATGAGCATACTTGGAAAGGCAATCCACCACCACTATTATGACTGATTTATTCCCTGATTTGGGTAAGTCGGTAATAAAGTCCATAGAGATATCCTTCCAAATAGCAGGGGGAATTGGAAGTGGTTGGAGGGTGCCCAGAGATTTGACTATTTCTTCCTTGTTGTGCTGACACACCTCACATTCAACGACAAACTTACGGATGTCCTGTTTCATACCATCCTAGAAAAAAGAATGTTTGACCCTGTCATATGTTTTGGTGAACCCTGAGTGCCCCACTGTGGGTGTAACATTGATCCGGATTATTTTCAGCACGAAATGAGAGCGGAGATATAATAAAGAAATGCACAGAGATATCGTGTATATCCAATAATATAACATAAAAATATCAGAGATGCAACCATAAACACAGAGATACAGTAATACATGATTTCTATTAATGAAAGAAATGTACAGAGACTATAAAAATACAGAGTGAAAGACTCGCTAGAATGGTGGCAGCTTATCTTTGAGAAGAGATGTGACGGCTACTCGCATTTGCAAGAACATGATTACAATGAGGCTCTAGAGGCCTTTTTACAATAAACAGGAATGCCAAAAGTCCTAGACATCCAAAAACCTAACCCTAGGAGATGAAGCACCAAAAGTCATGTGGGCCCCATTTGGGTAAGTTAGTACATCAACTTCCTGGGGTCGTAACTTTTGCATACAATCTCCGTTTTAGGCGTATGATAGCTTGTTGGAAAGGTATATTTGAGGAGATTAATTTTGGGGGCTGAACTATGCCTTTGTCTATTATTGATAACCTCGATCTCAAAAAACCTTCATTTAGGCCCTCAAAATGACCCTGGAAGTTAAAACCTGCTAAAAATAGTAAATTGCCAAAATTGCCAGAAAACTGTTTTGAGTTAGTTGGAAAAGGTGGGTGGCCACCGATATCCACCTGGATCAAGAATGAAGCTCCGAAAGTATTGTGGATTTGATATTGGAATGTTTACTTAAATACAAGTGTCGTTTGCATCGAAGCTCATCCTGGAGCCAGGAGTACCCTGGGGGAGCCGGAGCCTTGTTCTGCAGTTGTTGGTTCAGATGCGAACTTTTTGGATCTTGAAGCCATTCCTAGTGCACAGCTTGGAGCCAATTGGATATAATGAAGGAAAGAGAAAAAAGGGATCCTTCATCTTCATATTTCTGGGATAGTGCATCTGCCATGACATTGTCTTTGCCCTTCTTGTAAATGATCTCATAATCATATCCAAAGATCTTAGTCACCCATTTTTGTTTCTCCTGGGAGGAAATGCGTTGTTCCATAAAGTACTTAAGTCTTTGATGGTTGGTCTTAATTTGGAGGCGTTGCCCCAATAGATAAGGATGCCACAGCTCAATGGCATGCAAAATTGCCAACATTTCTTTTTCATAAATGGGTTTTCCCAGATTCCTTTCCGACAGTTGCTTGTTGGTGAAGGCCAAAGGTTGACCCTCTTGCATAAAGACAACACCGATTCCTTTCCCTAAGGCGTCACATTCCAACACAAAGGTCTTTGTGAAATTGGGAAGGGCCAGAACCAGAGTGGTGCACATGGCCATCTTCAAGGTTTGAAAAGCTTGAGCAGCTGCTGGAGTCCAAGTGAAAGAGTTCTTTTTGAGAAGATCCATGAGATGTGTTGCAATATTTCCATATTTCTTAACAAACTTGCGATAATACCCTGTTAGGCCCAAAAATCCACGCAAGATTTTGAGAGTCTTTGGGTGCGACCAGTATTGCATAGCTTCAATCCTTTTCGGGTCCACCCTGACACCATCCTTTCCCACCAAATGACCCAAGTATTCTACTTTTGAGGCACCAAAAGCACATTTGGACTGCTTCAGGAAAATTTGGTGCTGAGAGAGTAGGCAGAGAACTTGATCCAAATGAGTAAGATGGTTTGTCCAGGTTTTTCTATAGATGAGGATATCATCAAAGAAAACTAAGACAAAATGACAGAGAAAAGGGCAGAAGACATGGTTCATGAGGCTCTGGAAGGTGGAGGGGGCGTTACACAAGCCAAAGGGCATGACCAAAAACTCATAGTTGCCCTCATGAGTGTGAAAGGTGGTCTTGGGAATGTCGGCCTCTTTCATACATATCCAGTGATAGCCCGAGTGAAGATCAAGTTTGGTAAAGAATTGGGCGCCACTCAATTCATCCAGGAGGTCATCAATGACAAGAATGAGAAATTTGTCTTTGATGGTCAGTTTGTTGAGTGCACGGAAGTCAGGACACATTATCCAAGAACCTTCTTTCTTTAGTACCATGGTGACTGGAGACGAGTAAGGGCTCGTACTAGGATGGATGATGCCTGCAGTAAGGAGTTCCTAGACCATTTTCTCAATTTCATTTTTTTGTGCAAATGGGTGGCGATATGGATGAATATTGGGGGGAAGGATTCCTGGGACAAGGGGAATGGAATGATCATGAACACCGTGGGAAGGAGGGAGTCCTTGGGGAGTGGAAAATACCGTTTGATGTTTAGAAAGGAGGGCTTGGAGGTCTTGGGGCACTGGGGTTGTCTTTGTGGCTTGTATGGCGTGGAGTTGGGCAATGACACCAGAATGACCTTTTTTGAGCAGTTTTTCCATGCGATGAGAACTGATGACCTCATGTGAACCAGCAATGATGCCTTGGAATTTATATTGGTGGCCTCCTTGGTTGAATTGCATAGTTAAGTTCTGAAAATCCATGAGAATGGGACCCAAAGTCCTTAGCCATTCTACACCCAACATAATCTCGCAACCTCCCATGTCAATAGCAAACATATGGGATTTTAGGTGGTAGTCACCAATTTGGAGACGCACATTTTCACATCACCCGCCACATTTCATAGAACCACCATTGGCAATCATGACTTGGAAATTGTTGACAGCATGGATGTAGCAATGGGTTTCTTGGGCAATGCAGCGATGAATAAAATTGTGGGTGTTGCCACTATCAACCAGAATGATGACCTTTCGGTGCTTGATGTAACTGATTAACTTGAGGGATTGGGGGGCAGAGAAGTTGGTGAGAGCATTGAGGCAAATGATCGGTTCCACTTCGAGAGGGTTTATGTCAGTGATTTCTGGTGACTCGAGCACAAGGGGAGTGTCAACATCCTCTTCCAGAATATCCTAAGAGATGGCCATAAAAATATTTTGTTCCTTACATTTGTGGCCCGGGAAATATTTGTGATCACAATTATAACAGAGGCCTTTCAGTTGGCGTTCATCCATTTCATCCCTAGTCAATTTTTGGATAATTAAAGGGACAGAGGGAGTAGTGGGGTTTACTGGTTTATGGAGAGGGATAAAGGAAGGCTTACGGTTTTGAGAGGAAACAATTTGTTGTGCTTCTTTATCTTTTTTAGTATCCTCCACCCAAGTCGTAGGTCGAGCCATGAGGACATGGGCTCGAATATCCTCCTTGAGGCCACT
>JASDQU010109222.1:63848-97237 GCA_032191745.1 Picea mariana
TTCCAGAATATCCTAAGAGATGGCCATAAAAATATTTTGTTCCTTACATTTGTGGCCCGGGAAATATTTGTGATCACAATTATAACAGAGGCCTTTCAGTTGGCGTTCATCCATTTCATCCCTAGTCAATTTTTGGATATTTAATGGGACAGAGGGAGTAGTGGGGTTTACTGGTTTATGGAGAGGGATAAAGGAAGGCTTACGGTTTTGAGAGGAAACAATTTGTTGTGCTTCTTTATCTTTTTTAGTATCCTCCACCCAAGTCGTAGGTCGAGCCATGAGGACATGGGCTCGAATATCCTCCTTGAGGCCACTGATAAAACACTCTCGAAAGAAAGCATCAGTCATGCCCTCTGTTCAAAAAGCCAGGTGCTCAAATGAAGCTATGAAGTCTTCTACTATTCCTGATTGCTTCAATTTTGTCAAATGGCCCAAATGGTTGGTGTCAGTGTCAAAGCGTTCATAAAGCTCAGTCACAAATTGGGTCCAAGCAATATACCCTTGATGAGAAGTTTTTCTCCATTGCCACCACTGCCAACGTTCTTGATCTAGATGAAGAACACCATACCGGAGTTTGGCCAAGTCATCTATAATGTTGTATGTCTCAAATTTGGTTACATCCAATGGGGTCCAAGGCATCAAATTTGGTTACATCCACCCGCGGAAGGTGTATGTCTCGTTGAAATTGATGGGGCTAAAAGGTATGGGAATGGGAAGAAGTTTCACCTTCGATCTTTGTATGTGCGTCAGGAAAAGTGTCATTGGTAGGGATCTTGATTTTGGTGCAGAGTGATGCAAAGATAGATTTAAGATGGGTGGTTAGTTCGTGTTTGAATTCTGCCATTACGGGCTGCATGGATACATTTATGGTGGCATTGATGGATGTATCACGGGAGGCAATAGTAGCATTGAGTTGTTGCACTTCTTGTTAGGTCTCGAGGAAACTAGACTGCAAGGTGTTGAAGCGACACTCCATTTCCTGGCTACGGGTATGGGCCATGAGGATTGGTGAACTAAAAAGGAAGTGGTCGGGGTCAAAAATTTTTGCAGAAAAATGATATGGATGAATGTGATAAGGGAGAAGAGATGAATCTAATGGAATAGGTTTCAAATAATGGTGAAAAAATTTCTAGACTTTTTTTTTACCGCTGCGGGGTTATACTTTAGTCTGAAAAATGTTGCACTGCTGAAATCCCCAAATTATTAATCAGAAAGAAATGTGTATTTACTTGACACTTCGAACACAGATGCGTGGCAATAGATCTCGCCGGTTTAATTTGTTTATGTTTATGTTTATGTTCCCCAAGGGTTAGGTATTGAAGGGTTCTACAGACAAGGATTTTCCCTGTGTTATAGCTCTATGATATACGTGCGGGGTCCAACAGTAGAACTAGGCCCAATATCTCAGGGAACTAACTAACGAGGATAGACCGTACCCTTAGCCGTACTACCCGACTACCCAGGTACTAGAAAGTATCTTCCCAAGTGCTGTTCTTGGTGACACTATAGCAGTTCGGTGACCGATAGGTTTATCTAAAGAGGGCTTCAGGAAATCTAGGCCGATCTATGCACAGGTGTTGTCTAATGCGCTACCACTCGAAGGGGTACCAACAAGGGTTACAAGGGTGGCCAATAGATGTGTGCTTAAGAACCACTTGTATTTCCTGCGTGTATGAATCCCTCAACTGTAGGTTTATGCGCATAACGACAGATCTCTGTGGATTAAAGACGTCGGAATATGTCTCTACCCTAGAAAAAAAATACCCACAATTTATGCCAAGGAAAGTGCTCTGATACCACTTGGAAGATACCAAATATAGTAAATACGTAGAACATAAATAAAATGCTAGAAATGGTAGAATAACAGTAATATAACTAGCATAATCTTCAAAATAACACAAAAATAATATGAGAACAACAACTGAAATAGCACTTTGATTCAGAAAGCAATGTTCACATGCCTCTTCGAGGGGGAAACCTTCAGTCGATCAGTGCTCTGTTACAATAATCTTCAAGCTAGGGTTTTCATACCCTCGACCCTTATTTATACTAAATATGTCTATTAAAAGAAGAATCTAGAGGAAGATCCTTCTATAAGTGGAAGATTCTATTAGGTCTTCTTACATCCGCCTTATTCTATTTTATTGAAAGGCCTTATTAATATTGACCTTTATTACATCCGAATACATTGATCTACCTATGTGTAGGTTAGGACCTTAACATACATAAATTCCATTTTGGTCTGGATGTATTTATGTAGAGTACCGCGATACTTGAGCACCAGATGTCACTCCAAATCTTTGATACCCAACTTAGTGCTCAAGGTATGGGAGATATTTGTGAAATCTGGCACTGCTTGGTCTCTTTCTTGCCGCAGTGTGGTCCATTTGGTATACAGGTCATCATAACTTCCGACAGGGTAGTATTGTTCCTTAATAGCATCCCTGAAAGACCCAGGTGGTTGTGACTGAAAATAATGAGGTTTCCTCTGTTTCCTTTTTCTCACAGAAAGTTTCCCACCAATCTTTGACATGGGGAACAACTTTGAGGAGCGCAAAAGTAATATTTTCTTTATTCGAAAAGTTATGGATAGAAAAATACCCTTCTAGTAGATTCATCCACTTGTCTACAACATATGCGTCTATCTGACCTTCAAATATAGGAATATTGAAGTTTATTTGTACCTTGAAGGGGGCGGTGCCTCCGTTCGAAGAAGATGTGTCCGCTGTTGGTAGCCATGAAAGGATTTGTGTGAAACTATCCATCATCTCGTTCCTTTGTTGCGTGAGGGCTTCCTCAATCAATAGTTTGAAAGTATCTCCTTTCCTTTCATCTTTATTTTCTCCTGCCATGGGAGGTTTCTTGGGTGTGTGAGAGATTCTTTCTTCAAGATAAACAAGCTCGAGACCCAACTATTTGTACTCCAACCTCGTTGGGGACATGCATTAAGATGACAAGGAGAAGACCACTTTGATACCACTAATCTTGATTTTATGAGCAGAACGAAATGAATACATATTATTAACAGTTTCTTAACACAAAATAACAAAGATACAGTAAAACTATTTTTCTATTCAATAACGAAATAAGCTGAAACTATAAAATGCAGCAAAAACAAGCTTGTTGGAATGGTGGCGACTTATTTCTGAGAAGATATGTGAAGGTAGCACGCATTTTCAATAAGAAGGTTAAAATGAGGCTCTGAAGGCATTTTTACAATAATAAAGAATGCCAAAAATGCTAGACATCCAAAAACCTAACTCTAGGAGATGAAATGCCAAAAGTCATGTGGGCCCTGTTTGGGTAAGTTACTACATCAACTTCTCGGGGTCGTAACTTTTGCATACGATCTCTCTTTTAGGCGTGTGATAGCCCATTGGAAAGGTATCATCAAGAATATTCATTTTTGGGTCTCAATCATGCCTTTGACTATCATTGAGGAGCTCTATTCTGAAAAAAAATCATTTAGGCCCACAAAATGGCCCTGGAAATTAAAACTGCTAAAAATAGTAAACTGCCAAAATTGTCAGAAAACTGTTTTGAGCCAGTTGGAAAAGGTGGGTGGCCACCAATATACATTTGGATCACCTTAAACATTGATCTATTCATATTGTTCCAAGGTAGCAGTGGTCAAACTTAGGTGCTGACCACTTTGGCAAAAATCGGTTGAGAACATGTAAATTCACCTGAAGCGTCGAGGAATGAAGTCACTCTCAGCTATCGATCTGAGATACATTTTGGGAGTTAGGACAAATGTTAGATTCAAGAGAATAACATGTGCCACATGAGGAGATCCATGTCAGAAATACTATGTCAGCAAGGACACATAGCACAATCATATAATGACAAGTGTGAAGATGAAATTGGCATTTCAGGTATGTGTAAGTGACGAATCTAAGTGATACATGGCAACCACTTGACTGATGTCAAGTCAATAGTGACGTCAAAAAGTTATGTCAATTTGGGAGTATGTACATTGGGGGAAACCAATTTATAACACCAGTAACTTCCTGAAGCACCGAAGGATGAAGTTAACACTAACCATTGATCTAATTCAGGAGTGTTCTCAATCGTTGATCAAGTATAGTGGATGGATAGAATAAGCATAAACCATGAAGTGACGCTAAACATTGATATACTTTGGGAGAATTCTCAACCATTGAAGATTATGGATACACATCCTTGATCCGAGAGGGTTAATGATTGCAAAGATCGAAAATTGCCGAATGTCTAAGTTTCGAAGTGAACAAGAACCGTTCATCTCAACTCTTTATTAAATCATAATCGTCGTTTTCGATTGAAACCTATATGTAAGTAAGGATCATCCATTCATGAAATATTAAATATGGAACGTCTAATTTACTAAATGAAATCCGTATACACACTTCGGTGAAATATGCTTTGGGATATTTGAAATATTATAGAGGCTCGAAGTCGTGAAGGATTAAGTCCCGAAGGATTGAGTCCCGAAGTAACGACAGTCATCTATCTCATCGTGCAATTAAACTGTGAGTGTTGATTTTGATAAGTGATCAAGCACTCGCTTTGCCTAGCGCCTGGTTACCACCTGTGGTCGTATGGAATAAAGAAATAAGGGTGAAAGAATAGGTAGTGGTTAAATTAATAAGCCCATGGTTCTACGCCTATTTTTATATGAAAATGGTTTGATGGAAGCACCTCATACATAGTTCATCTCTGTAATTCGACAGACATACATATTCCATCTATGTAATTCGACAAAGGATTAAAACAATAATAATACAGAGAATAGGTGAAAAGATCGAATATGATATGTTGATGAATTGAGGACATAACAGAAACACAAGAACGATATGATGAGTCAATCCATGTCTGTGATCAATTCATAAAGACAAAAGAACTGACACACAATCATGATTAAGAGAGTGAAGTCATGAGCATTATGAATAAAGGATAAAAGGGAAAAATGATATTATTTAAAGTTTAATATTATCATTTAAATTAAAAGGTACAATGGTTCAAAAATCCAAAGACACAATGATTCAAATTCACACCAATTGGAAGACTATATAAATAAGAAAGAATGGTGAGAAAAAGTGTAGTTGAATTTGTTGAATTATATATATTTATATAATGGATTGAATGAAGGTTCGCTCTATCATGTTGGTTCCTGTTTACAAGTTGGGTCTTGTATGATGATTGGATTCCTCACATCTCAGTTGGATCTGAGATCAACAAGCTCGGACTTGTAATGAGGATTGGATTCCTCATTCCTCAGTTGGATTTGAGAACTACAAGCTGGGTCTTGTAACAGAGAGTTGGGTCTCTCATAGTTGGTTGAAGTTGAATATATTCAAAGATTTATCTTATATATTCATTCAAGTTAAATAAATAAATAAAATATTTATTCTTTTATATATTGGTTGAGAAAATGAAATAAATATATGTTGTTCTTTTAATTTATGAATAGTGGAAAATTATCCAAAGTTTTTTGACACTGATTCACCCCCCCCCCTCTCAATGTCAATTGTCCATATCAACATACTTAAGGGGGAGAGGATGTAATATTCTCAAGAATTTAACATTTTATTTTTGAATAATTTCCATTTTATGGAAATTTGTACTAAGTGTTAGTAAGACATTTAAAAACTATATTTTTTTGTTGTTGACCAGTTTGACTTTCCAACTGTCATATTTGATGGAAATATATAAGAAAAATTATTTTTTAATATAGGAAACAAATGGATCAGCTAGGTTACAAATAGATGACTATGACTCCATGAGTGAGGAACAAGTGTGAGTTAACTCACAACTAATTTTAACAAGTGTTAGAAGTGGATTTTTGTCACTTGCAGTCCCTAAAAATCAGGGATTTCTAATGCTGTGAATTTTCAAGGAGGGAAATGAGTTTAATGGAAAATTCCTAGGCACAATAAGGATAAATACAACATATGTGATAGGCACAATGCTGCTTAGTATGTTGTTGAAGCAAATATTTTTTGTAGGAGTACCTTTATGCTTTGGGAGTACCTCTGTGTTAGGAAAATGATTTTCCTAAATTGTGCAGAGGTATATTGGCTAAGGAGTGAATCTATCTTTTCTCTTATGGATTCAGGGTCAAGATAGGGGGTGATCAGAACAAGTAGACTTGGTTGTTGTGCATCTACGTTTGGGTGGAAGGTGGTTGTTTTATTTTCTTTCGGTAAATTTTGGTACATATATGTATATTCTCGATTATTTATCCATTTTGTATTTATTACCTTGTCGATAAATTACAAAAATAATAGAATTAAAAGTAAGTATGCCATGGAGAATTATAAGTAATTATTTTCTTATTCTGTAACAATTTTTTAGCATGATGATTTTTTTGCTTGATAGTTGTTTCTCATAGGGGAATCATGTATAGCCTACAGATCAACAGATTCGTAATAATATAGAATTGAAATTGAATATATCCTTTAAAAATACATTTTTATACAAATATATGGATTCTCCACTTGTTATAAATCCCAATCATTGATAGCAAAAAGGTGACTGTGTAGATACAAGATAAATATTCTTGTACTGAGAGTTCTTTTGAAAGTATAATTTCAAATACAAGTCGAGGAAGTAAAAATCCTAAACCAATGAGGAATCCAAGTACCTTATGTGTGTAAAATCTCAAATGTGTAATGGGGATATCCTTCAATCTGCAAGACATAAACAAGAAGCTTGTTATAGGTAAATACCACCTCTAGAAAAATTGAAGTAAATGGTTAAACAAAAGGGATTGAAATAACTTATATGAAGTCAATTTACTCTATACTCATCTTCCTTTAGGTTGAACACAAATAGGAATAATTATTCTTTTTTTAGATAAAACATATCTTTATATAAAGGAAATGACAAAAGAATCTATTGTAACTTTAAGAAAAACATAATGTACATATTTTCCTTTCTAACTATTGGTACAACAACAATCCTGGTAAAGGGGAGATAAATCTAGGAGAAATTATTAGAAGCAGGATAGAGGAGAGTGGCTTGTAATGACTGATGGGTTCCCTGGCAAACAAAAACAAAGGGACCCATCATTAATTTTTGTTATCCAGATAATTATTAGAAATTATAATAAACAGAGAAAGATGAAATAGAAAATAAATAAGTAAAAACTGATGCCATTTGGTAAACCAAGTAACTCAATATATTATCTAGACAACTACTAGTGGTACGAGACACATTATTTGAATTCTTGAATATAGACACTGCACCAATGTTAAATAAATTGTAACATACAATCATCGATTAATTAAGGAATACTTTAAGACAATACTGCATTTTTTTAAGAGGTTATCAATCAAATTACATAAAAACCTTTATGAAGATTTAGATATAATAATACGCTTGTTAGACAGCTGAAATCTTAAACTGTAAGTTGTATAGCGTAAAACCCCAGTTAAAGAACTGATTATAGGTATAGTTACTCTTGGGATCGACTACGATGATCGATGGTGTGCACAGTCTACTTTGTGCAACGCAGTTTCAAATACTACACACCAAACAAGATATGCAACAAAGTTCTCAAAACTACTGCACAGTGCACGTACTGCTTAGTTTAATGCACATTTTGAATATACACACTTAATGAAATGATTTATGAATGAAGAATTATACAAAGTTATGATTAGCACATAAACTCATAAATGTAACGACCCTAATTGAATAAATGATTAAAGATTATTAAGTGAGATTAATTAAAGAAATAATTGAGGATTAACTAAGTAATAATAAGCTAACTGGAGATCACATTTAATGACCTGTGACATAAATTTAAAATATCAGTGAAAAATGTAAAAAAAAATGGTGGCGTATGCAGGGCGAGAAGCCCAGAAATCCCGAGATGATAAGATATTAATGAAGGAATGAAGGACGGAGGACGGGGGTGGTTGTGGAGTAAATGCGTGAGTCGGCAGGGAGGAATAAGGGAATTGAAGAGGGGGATGTGCGCACCATTTGGAGGAGGGAATGGATGCGGGGAACTATTGTTTTGCTATCTGCAGAGAGCCGAGAGATTTACTGTGACATGTGTGCTCAGATTGAGGCATGAGATTTATTGGTTGTGACATATTGATTAGGGAGGCACCGAGTTGCTGGAGGTTTTGGGCACGGGGGCCAGGATATCCGTAGATATCCTGGAGCTTGGTCGTTTTCCTAGTTGGCAGGGTGGACATTAGTTTTGGGCAGTTATTTTCTGTGTCTATGGCAGGACTAGACTATGTAGCAGGCAACAAGATAGCATGGGCAACAAAAATTAGCATCAGAACCAGGTACTTTGTCAAGTTATGTAATTATTTCTTTCTGCCATGAAATCAGTATTTATTGATAAATCTAAGTTACTGAGTTTTCTGTTATGAAAATCAATATTATGCTATGAAGTTTTTGACTCAGTTATGAAATAAATTGCTTATGAAAATAGATGATGTTTAGAAATATTAGGTTGTTACGTATGGTATCAGAGCATCTTAGTTCGAAATCTGGGCCTAAGGGCCAAAACCTGAAGTGTTAACTCCAACCACGCTTAAACTATAAGAAAAACATGTTCAGTTTGATTTGTTATGACTGAAACAGTAACGGAAATGCACTCAGGATAATACTCCTACATGAACCCCAGGAAAATAAGCTCATATATCGCAAGCAACAACTTTAGGTAAAACCCTGTAACTAGATCATATATGGTCACTACAGTTGTAGTCTGAACAATCGAAGGAATACCTTTAAAATAGTGGCAGCAAACCGGATAATGGGAGGGATCACCTTCCACAAAATGACTATCCTTAAAACAACCTGAACAAAGCTATTAAGCACGAAAAACAGAGATGATGACTTAATTTTATTTCGAGCAATACTTGTCATTAAAGTTTCGGATAGAATAGACACCTGAAATCGATGAAAATGTTGAGGGAAACTTATGCCTAAGGCTTGAAGTTGGTAAGAATTAATAACTACATGAACTACACTATATAAAATGCAAAAAGGACATTGCAGGACCTTGAAAAGGCCCATTTTACCTTGAACTTACCTAAATGGGGGAAACTGCCGATGTGCAGTTGGAAAAAGGAAATTTAGTAGACTTGTACCGCACAGGAATAGTGTGAAATATTGGCCTATATTAAGCCTCAATGATCATAATAATGAACTAAAGATTCATATAAAATTCAACCATGCCAAGAGAGAATTTTTTTTTTTAATGTTTCGTGCAACTAATCGATTTTTCCCAAAGAAGAGCTGTTTGTTACGCGGGAGAACGGATCTGCGCCGTTAGATCTCGGGCGGAATCCCGTCAGCCGCTAGATATAGAAAAGTTGTGCGGGGTTTAAGCTCCATCGTGCATAGGAGGAGTCTCGGAAGAGTCATCGGGAAACCTAAGTCATCGGGGTTTTGTTAAGTATGACAATCGAGACCGTGTGGTTCTCGAAATCCTGAGAACGAATCCTAGCCGTTGATCTCGGCAGGACACGTGTCAGCGTTTTGGGAGGCATCAGGATTCTACCATCAGAGATTTTAGGAGTGTAGAAATGTTGCATAACGAAATCGCGATACACGATTTACCGATCGTACCTAGACCATCCATTGTGCGTGACGCGTGTCAAGAGATCCCGCAGAGTTGGGGATCGGGAAATCGGGGTTTATGAAGACAAAGAAACCTTGTCGTTGGGAATCACGATCCATGATATCCTGACAATGATGTAAGCATGGTGGGACCACTAGAGTCAGAGTGGAGGACACGTGTCGCATGACCGCCATATCGGGGTTTTGGTCATCGGGGTACAGGTAAGTGAAGGTTCCTAACCTTGTAAAGTAGCGAAACCCCGAGAGCTAATCTGAACCATCCATCATTTGGACACGTGTCAGAACCCTGGAGAGAGTCGGAGATCGGGGAATCGGGATTTTCGAGCACCCAAAATTCTTGTCACACGGAATCGCAATCAGCGATTTCCTGATACAATTGGAGCCGTCCATCTGTGGGACAGGTGGCAGCCGTCGAGAACCATCAGCGTTTGGCCCCATCAGAAAATCAGAGTTCTCGAGGTCATGAGAATGGGGACCTTGAAAGTCCTGAAATCCCGAGATTCAATCTGAGCCGTCCATTCACACGGGACAGGTGTCGTATATCCAAAGCAAGGCGGCATATTGGCCATCGGAAAATTGAAGTTCCTGAGGACAAGGAATTTATGACATCGTAGGTCCCGAAACCCCGAGAGTAAAATCTGGACCATCCATCTGCAAGGATAGGTGGCAAAGGATCGGGCGCCGTTAGAGTTTTGTTCATCGGAGAATCAGGGATTCCAGTGACAAGCGGTTTATACATTAAAAATTCACGATCCGTGATATCCCGACAGAAGTTTTGAACCGTCTATCGGTGAGGACGCATGGCGAGAGATCCTGGAGAGTTGGGGTTCAGCATATCGGAGTTTCTGGAGTAGTGAAACTCTTGCACCATGGAATCGCGATACGCGATTTCCCGATACAATCAGGGCCGTCCATCTGAGGGACAGGTGGCGACCATCAAGAACCATCGGCGGTTGGCCCCATCGGGAATCAGCGTATTGGGGATTTCGTGGACATGAAACCCTTGCATTACGAAACCGCGATATGCGAATTCTCGACACCGTCATAGTCGTTGATCTAAGGGACACGTGTCCAAGAATCTGAAAGAGTTCGGGATTCGACATTTCGGGTTTCTCGCATACGAATAAATCGCGACAGGAGAAGTCGCGAAGTCCTGAAATGCAATGGGTCCCACAATCATAGCGTTTAAGTGGAGGACAGGTGTCACTCCATGTCGGGGTTCGGAGCTCGGAAGGGTTTATGAACGAGTGTGATAAAAAACGCGAACCTCTGACATGTGATTTCCCGACGGAGTTAAGGGTGCAGCATAGGACAGGTGTCGGAAGGTCCAACCTTGCCAGGAGTTAACGACAGGTGGCATCGGAGATCAGAGGATTGGGGATCCTGAGGACGTAAGTCCTACACCTTTCAGTTTCGCAAAGTCCAAAATCCCGATAAGGGATAAGATTGCGGTCACAAGACGAGGTCGCGTGGATCACGAGCATAGCTTAAAAGGGATAATGCGCTAGGAGCTCATTGGGGATTGGGGGATCGGGAATCCTAAGGACGTGCGCGCATTGACAACACAAATGCCGAAGCCCCAAATCCCGATAGGGTAATACAAGGCCACGGTCACGGGGGCGGTCATATGGACCAAACTTGTAGCAAGGGGGCTAACAAAGAAAAGAACCCATCGGGAAAGTTAAGCACAAATCCCGAAAAGAATGCATATGGTAACGGTCTTGTGGGTGCAGTCATATAGACCAAGGTGTAGCCAGTAGGGGCTAGCTCAGAGAGACGGAGCTCATCGCGAATCGGGAATTGGAAAGGTAAGGAACTCGCGACAGTGAAAAGTTTGAAACCCTGAATCCCGATACAGAGCCAGGGATAAGTCACGGTAGGTGCAGAAGCTGTAACGAAGGGAGATAAGGCCTGTGGATTGAGGCATTCGACAGTGAATCCCGAAGGGATCTAAAGAGCCACTTTGGCTGGGTTCAAGAGTTTGAACGGTCCGGTATACCCATAAAACAATTTATATATACGTACACATATAGCAGCAGGTATACACAGGTGAGCAAATTACAAATATAAATGAAATAAATTTGAAAGAAAAATACTAAGTCCATACAGGGCTGGAATTATGAGTAAATCTTTGGTTTAAAAGAAGAAATCAACATTCTTTACCACAGCATAAGGAAGGCTTATGAAAATTCTTGATTCAAATAACCCCGTGTTCTTCATGGAGGTACTGAAACTATGCACAATAGGCAGACTGAATCGCACCTCTTACTGTAGCTGAGGGCGAGCTCCGCAAAATGTACAGACAAGGGGTTGGTTCCCAGTGATTCAAGGAGAATGGACTCCAGGTCCTGGATCTTATCAGGGGCCATATCAAAATACTCTGTTTCTACAAGATGAACTGATAAAGTGCTTAGAATTACATTGAGGAGGTGATCCATGGCAAGGAGGATTTTGAAAACCGCAGAGCAAGACATAAGCAGATCTATGGTGGACAAAGACTGATGCAAGGAAAGTCCCAACACATGAGAAAGTGGGACAGAGGAAGAACGCGTAGAGGGTTGAAGGTCGACAGGTGTAGAGATTGGGGGTTAGATACAAGGGAGCTTATGAAAGCCAGACAAGCACGTGGAACCCATGCGTGCCCGAACCTTTGGGTATACGTTCAATTATAATATATATAATATAAAGTGTAAAAAAAAAGAAATTAAAGTAAATTAAATAGTTTAGTATAAATAATTTATATATATATATAGGACAAGATAATTTTACTTAAATTTAAGCTAAGTTAAATTAGTATAATAATATTCCTCTAAAATTAGTTATATTAAATAAGGGTAAGGTTAGTCTACCTTAAAGATAATTACTGATGTTAAAACTTAAATTGGTGGCACATGCACTAGGAAGTGACGAGTAAAGCACCAGGCTAATGTAACCACAAGGCATGGGAACCAATAATTCTTTTCGTGAGAACGAACAAACCAATCTTAGACGCTTAAACCTGACCCAAACCGAGCCAATTCCCCTGATGGAGTAATGTCTGTTTACAGACAAGTAAAGAAAACTTACGCCTAACCCTGTTTCTAAGTTTAAGTAGCACCCATTTGAAATGTCCTTGAACTCACCCAGACAACTTTGGGGGTGATGCAGGTTAATTCATACAAGATGGCCAGGACTCAAAGGGGTCGAGGCAGGGGAGCGTCATCACGGGCACCACCGACGTCACCCACACCATCACCACCACCGACACCACCACTGCCGCCACCACCACCGCCCGAACTAGCCCTCATACTACGCTCGTTGGAAGCCATTAACGAGACTTTAAAGGGGCGCCAACCAGCAGGAACTGAAGTGGAACCCTCACCATCTGGAACCGGTAATCCAGAAGCCTCAAGGAACTCAAGGGGAGAACTTCCACCCAAAGACATCACACGAGAGTTACAGAATATCAAACTTTCGGAGTTTTTCGGAGGTCGCGCCAGTGAACGTGTAGAAGCATGGTTGGAAGGCATGACAAGGTGTTTTGCCTTAAGGGACTATGTGTCCAATTCAAAGGCCAAGATCGCAATTTTTCAGTTAAGAGACAGTGCCTTGAACTGGTGGGGCAACTTAGAAAGACAACTACACCTTACCCAGACACAGTATCTTGGGAACTCTTAGAGGAGAGGTTTCGAAGGAAATATCTACCAGCATACTACGAGTAACAACAAGTAGGGGCATTTCATGCCTTAATACAAGGAAACAGAATAGTAGAAGAATATGAGATAAGATTTATGGAACTAGTCAAATATGTGTCGTATATGGATACCGACAAACAACAGGAAGATCGCTTCGTCTATGGATTGAACTCTAAGATAAGAGATATGGTAAGGATGTGGAAGCCATCTTCAGTAGCAGAGGCGATAGAAAATGCGCGTTACGCAGAATAACACTTAAACTTAACCGGGGGTACCAGATCGACATTTCCGCATCGCCCTGAATTCATAGGAAAGACCCCAAGGACATTTTCAAGGGGAGGGGGCTCAAGGCCACCACGTTATGGTAACAGAGGCATACCGAGGACAGTAACTGCAGGGATTTCAATGGAAGCTAGCGATGTGTCTCATTAATCGCCAACGGTGCAGACACGCCCACGACAATTGCAAGGAACAACTAATAGGGGCAGGGGTTCCAGGGGGAGGAACTCATTTCAAGGAAAGTCACATAACAGTGCACCGGTTCCATCTCATATTACCTATTGGAGGTGAAAAGGACCCCATTACCAGCGGTACTGCCCGGAGTTACAACAAGGGTTTATGCATAGAGAAGGAAAGGCACCAATGGGAAGATCAAGTAGTAGACACAAGATTTATGCAGCGGTTAACAACCTCCAGGTTGAACATCAATCCACAGTAGTGGAGTCATCAGGTATGCTAAATCATATTAATGTTAAGATTTTGTTTGATTCTGGTGCGACAGATAGTTTCATTTAACCATCTGCATTAGAGAAGAGCAGGCTGGCAGCCTACGAGCATGATGACTTTAAACAAGTCGAGATGGCTTCGAGGGAAAAACAAGCTGTAGGACCTAGCATCGATAATTGTGTAGTAGACCTAGGAGTGTGCACTACCAGGTTGAAGGTATACGTCACTGCTCTTGGGGCGTATGACCTAATCATTGGAATGGATTGGTTAGAAGCTCATCGAGCTTTGGTAGATTGTTTTGCAAAGAGGGTACTTTGTATTGATGATGAAGGAAGACCAATAGAGATCCAGGGTGTACAGAGAAAAGTGTCATTATGATTTATATCAACTATGAAGGTCAAGTGGTGCTTGAGGCAAGGGTGTCGACTTTATGTAGTGGAGGTAGTGAATGAAAGGAAGGGACCCTCATTAGATCAGTATCCGGTATTGTCAGAATTTCAAGATGTTTTCCCGAACGAGTTACCAGGGTTACCTTTGGAAAGGGAGATTGATTTTACTATTGAGCTAAAACCTGGTGCAGAACCAATATCCAAGACTCCGTATCGGATGACCGCGCCGAAAATTTGTGAATTGCAAATGCAGTTGAAGGAGTTACTAGACTTAGGGCTAGTAAGGCCCAGTGTTTCACCTTGGGGCGCACCGGTGATTTTTGTGAAGAAGAAGGATGGGTCCTTATGATTGTGTATAGATTACAGGGACTTAAACCGTGCTACAGTGAAAAATAGGTACCCGATGCCACGAATAGATGACCTCTTCGATCATATGAAAGGAGCAGTGGTATTCTCAAAGATCAATTTGCGATATGGATATCATTAGTTAAGAATTAAGGAAAGTGATATCCCAAAAACTGCCTTTCGAACTCGATTTGGACACTACGAGTTTGTTGTGGTACCTTTCGGATTGACTAATGCGCCAGCAGTGTTCATGAGTCTCATGAACGACATATTACGAAAGTACTTAGACCGTTTTGTACAAGTTTTTCTGGATGACATTCTCGTCTATTCCAGGAATGAAAGAGAACATGAGGAACACTTGCGAATAGTGTTGTCTTGCCTTAGGGAGAACAAACTGTATGGGAAGCTGTCGAAGTGTTCCTTCTTCCAGACAAAGATCCACTATTTAGGTCACATCATTTCCGGTGAAGGAATCTCGGTGGACCTAGAAAAGGTAAAGGCCATTATGGAATGGCCAGTGCCGAAGAATTCCCATGAGGTAAGGACCTTCATGAGGCTAGCAGGTTACTACCGGAGATTTGTGGAAGGATTTTCAAAAATAGCGAAACCCATCACCACTTTGCAACGCAAGGGGGTCAGGTATGAATGGACAGAGGAATGTGATAGTGCATTCATGGAGCTTAAGAGATTACTAACTAGTGCACCAATTCTACGAGTGCCAGATATGAAAAAGGACTTCATGGTCTGCACGGATGCCTCGAAACAAGGTTTGGGGGCCTTGCTAATGCAAGATGGAGGAGTGATAGCTTATGCATCAAGGAAGTTGAAGAAGCATGAGCAATTATACGCGACTCATGATTTAGAGTTAGCAGCTGTAATGTTGGCTCTGAAACTTTGGAGGCACTATATTGTGGGGAGAAACTTTGAGCTCAGAACGGACCATCAGAGTTTAAAACATCTCTTCACTCAAAGAGATCTGAATGCCAGGCAAAGGCATTGGAGTGAGTTTATGAGTGAGTATGATTTTGGTATTTCATACACAAAGGGGAAGGAAAATGTGGTCGCAGATGCTTTGAGTAGGAGACCACGTATCTTCTCCTTGGTAACTTTAAATATCAATCTAAAGGAACATGTGTTGACACAACTACACGGAGACAGTTGGTATTTAAAGGTTACTTCAGACCTACAGTGCGGGAGGCAGATAGACCCAAAGTATGAAGGATATAATCTAAAAACAGATGGATTGTTAAGATATCAAGGAAGGATGTACATCCCTAAGAATGGGGATATTCGAAGCATCATACTGAAGGAAGCCCATAGGTCAATTTATTGTGTGCATCCGGGAGTTATGAAGATGTACGCAGATATGAAGAAACTCTTCTTTTGGGCAGGCATGAAGCGCAATATAGTCCATTTCATCGCCAAATGCCTAGAGTGTCAACAGGTGAAATCCAACCACCATCACCTGGTAGGCCTCCTACAACCACATGATGTCCCTATGTCCAAGTGGGAAGTTATATCTATGGATTTTGTTGTAGGATTGCCGCTCACATCTCATAGACACAATGCCATTCTTGTGATAGTGGACAAGTTAACCAAGAGTGCTCATTTCATTCCGGTTAGAGACACTTACGATGTTGTTGATGTGGCACGAGTGTTCATAAGCGAGGTTATCCGTTTGCACGGGATACCAAGGAAGATTATCTCAGATAGAGACTCTAGATTCACTTCTAGATTTTGGACAAGTCTACAGTCAGCATTGGGAACTCAATTGAACTTAAGCACAGCTTATCATCCTGAAACAGATGGGAAAACTGAGAGAGTAAACCAAGTCATGGAAGACATGCTTAGGATGTATGTGATGGATAATCAAACCCAATGGGAGAAGTACCTACCTTTGGTAGAGTTTGCCTACAATAATAGTTATCATAGTTCCATCAGAATGCCACCATATGAAGCTTTGTATGGAAGACCATGCAGAACACCATTGAGTTGGGATAGATTAGAAGATCGAGTAATAGTTGGGCCAGAATTGATTCAAGAAATGGAGGAACAGGTAATTCAAATTAGACAGAGACTAAAGGAAGCACTGGATAGGCAGAAAATCTATGCAGATGCACACAGGATTGACTGAAGTTATGAAGTGGGAGATGAGGTTTTCATTCGTATCAGGCCTAATAAGAGTACCATACGGTTCGGGAAGGGGACAAAGTTGTCACCTCGGTATATAGGTCCATTTAAGGTCCAAGAGAAAGTTGGACCCGTTGCCTATCATCTCGTACTGCCACCCCAGTTGCATAAAACTCATAATGTATTTCATGTATCTGTTTTACATCATTATGTTGTTGATGAATCACATAAACTAAATTGGAAGGAATTGCAGGTATTGGATGTGGGAACTCTCACTATAGAACCGTTACACATATTGGACCGTAGAGTCCGATAGCTTAGGAACCGTCTAGTAGATCAAGTTAAGGTCCAGTGGGACAAGTATAGTCCAGGATCTGCTACTTGGGAAGACGCGAGACACTACGACGAGACTATCCCTCACTATTTTGACCACCTTGAGAACACGTTTCTCAAGGATGGGGTGTATGTAACACCACCTTTTGACTTAGTACCTCAGGCCTATGCACTTTATTTTATAGTTACGGTGAAACCATTAAGTGATACCCTTAAACTTTAAAATTTATGAACTTTTATGAATGTTTAAGTGTTGTTGATGATGATGCATGTAATGCGATCTATTATGTGAATGAAAATTTTATGAATGTTTAAATGCTATTGATGATGATGTATATGATGAGACATATTGTGAGAAAGAGAAATTCTTGAATTTTTAAATACCATTAGAATGATGTTGGATACGAAGAAATCTATTTTGGTAAATGATAATCTTGTGAATGTGTAAAAAGTATGAATTATGGGATATTGTGAAATCTAATTCAAATTGGAAAACATTGATGTTAATGTATTGGTACGTGGATACCAAATTGAGATAATGAAAATATGCAATTATATGATGATAATGCATAGAAAAATATGAGTTTGTGCTGCAGACTAATCTGTAGGTTATGGGCTATGAAATAACCAAGTTATAATGATGATGAGAGTGGATATTGGGACCACTAACCGAGAAACATTATGGTATGAAAAATGTATATGGAAATTATATTGATTTGGACGCATTGCTATGATATATGGACTATTGCATGATTTTGGTACTAACACTGCCCAAAACTGAATAAACGATGACAAAACCTCCAGCAACACGGTGCCCCTGTGTGTTCCATTATAGGGTGTTGACCCTGGTTCTGTTAGGAGGGGTGGAGGTGTTCCCCACCGTGTATCCTCCGAAACCTGAAGTCATGGGAGAACGGTGCTAGTTCACGCTTCCCAGGTCGTGTGATGATGGTTGTCGGTTGCCTGCTAGGGAAGCTTGGTTGAGATAGCGACACTTCCACTTACGAGTTCTATTTGGACTTAGGTCAGTATAGCTGACGCTCCAAGATAGTCTAGCAGAGGACGGATAGGAATGGAGTTGGAAGTAGGTTAGGGAGGAAGGATGAGTATAATAGTTGAGAATTTATGGTGATCTGTCATGTGGTGGGATTTGATGAAGAAAATGTGTATATATGAATATTCGCTATGATGTAATTAAACCACAGTTGTTTAAAATAAATTATTGAACAGAATATTTGTGATTAAAGAATTTCTCAAACAATTGATGATTGTTGTCTTTTATAAAAGACTAGTCTTGCTGACTGGATTGAGTGCATACATAATTTATTAAAAATGACAGTTTGATTATTAGTACATGCACGAGATTTGCATGTACTAGCTACACATGCATTTCCAGTGCATATACATTAGTATGTATGGACTTCTTGATTTACTTACTGATATTGTCAGTTACTTGCTGTGAATGTATGAACCATGCCCTTTTTCCTTTATAAAATCAGGTACACTAACTTCGCGATGAAGTTTCTTGAAGGGTGGGTGTATGTAACGACCCTAATTGAATAAATGATTAAAGATTATTAAGTGAGATTAATTAAAGAAATAATTGAGGATTAACTAAGTAATAATAAGCTAACTGAAGATCACATTTAATGACTTGTGAAATAAATTTAAAAGATCAGTGAAAAATGTAAAAAAAAATGGTGGCGTATGCAGGGCGAGAAGCCCAGAAATCCCGAGATGATAAGATATTAATGAAGGAGCGAAGGACGGAGGACGGGGGTGGTTGTGGAGTAAATGCGTGAGTCGACAGGGAGGAATAAGGGAAGGGAAGAGGGGGATGTGCGCACCATTCGAAGGAGGGAATGGATGCGGGGAACTATTGTTTTTCTATCTGCAGAGAGCCGAGAGCTTTACTGTGACATGTGTGCTCAGATTGAGGCACGAGATTTACTGGTTGTGACATATTGATCAGGGAGGCACCGAGTTGCTGGAGGTTTTGGGCACGGGGGCCAGGATATCCGTAGATATCCTGGAGCTGGGTTGTTTTCCGAGTTGGCAGGGTGGACATTAGTTTTGGGCAGTTATTTTCTATGTCCGTGGTAGGACTGGACTGTGTAGCAGGAAGCAAGACAACACAGGCAACAGAAATTAGCATCAGAACCAGGTACTTTGTCAAGTTATGTAATTATTTCTTTCTGCCATGAAATCAGTATTTATTGATAAATCTAAGTTACTGAGTTTTCTATTATGAAAATCAATATTATGCTATGAAGTTATTGACTCAGTTATGAAATAAATTGCTTATGAAAATAAATGATGTTTAGAAATATTAGGTTGTTCCAATAAATAAGACATAAACTTTTCAATAAAAAAAAATTGTTGTTAATAAACTTCGGTGTTGTGCGTGAATACAAACTACAATGATAGAGATGACCTTTGGCTCCAATGAATTATTCTATCAATTCTTTAGTTAATGTTGTTTCCCTCTACCTCTCTTCTTCTTCTCTATGCATCAACTGCTTCTCTTCAACATCTATGTGCATCTGTTTACTCACTAAGAGACTCGGAGTTATATGGACTCCGAATGAGACTTCATACAAAACATACAACTGAATCAACATTAAACACTGTCATTAATTTGAATGATTCTTCAACCACTTAATTAAACCCAAGAAGATAGAGATCGGCTCCATTTATAGCTTCCTGCTTCTCGACTGACTTTTGAGTAAATGTGTGACTTTTCACTTATAGACTGTCAGACTATCTGAATGACATTTCGGTTGACTAAAACGTTGATTGATAGATAGATCGACAAAGATGTAAATATCTCACTGACTTGTAACTACAATTTCCAACACTCCCCCTTAATTATAAGTAGGTGGGATTACAAAAGAAAATTACATAAAAAATTTGAGTTTTCATTTTACTGTCACTCATCAGTCAGTGCACTAACTCCCAAACTACTGCGTAGATGTTGAAAGGCATATCTTGTCAGAGCCTTTGTAAAAATGTTTGTGACCTATTCTTTTCACCTGCAAAATTCTAAATAGATCTCTTTATTATTCACAAATTATCTGATGAAATGATACCTTGTACTAATGTTCTTTATTTTCTTGTTAAAAACATGATTCTCTGATAAGATGATGGTTGAATTGTTGTTACAGAATACTGTTGTTGGTTCCTATTGTTCCTACAACAATATTTTAACATATTTCTCATCCATAATTCTTGACAAGATGTGCTTGTAGCTACAACGTACTCTTCTTTTTCTGAAGAAGGTGTCTCTATGGGTTGCTTCCTTGATTCCCATGATATCATACATGCTCCAAAATAAAATGTGTTCCCAGAGGTGTTTTTTCTATCATTTATGCTGCCTCCACAATCATTGTGAGTGTATCAAGTGAGTCTAAAATCTTTTGAAGTGGAGTATTTAATGCCAAAATCTTCTGTTCCATTCACATATCTCAGGATTCTCTCTGCTTCCCTCCAATGTGATTCTTTTGGATTTTCCATGAACCTTGAAATTAGGCTACATAACAATGCCTACCAGTCTTTTAAACAGTGTGTAATCCACCTTGGACCCTTTATCTTGCTTGATTAACTTAAATCTTGTTATGATAGGTGTTGGTGCTTCTTTTGTAGTCACCATATTGAATCTTTTCAATATTTCATGCGGATATTTGGACTGTGAGATAAATATGCTAGTTTTGAACTGGTGCACTTCTATTGACGGAAAATATCTCATAAGCTCCAAATCAGTCATTTCAAATTCATCCTTCATGACTGTATTGAATTCTTCTATGCCAAAATTACCCGTGAATATCAAATCATCCAAATATAAACAAACAATTAACACATTACCTTGCTGATTTGATTTTATGTACAATGTTGGCTCATTTTCACTTCTCTGAAATCCATTCTGTGTGAGAGAGGAGTCTATGGAATTGTACCAAGCTCTCGGAGCTTGTTTTAAACCATACAATGCTTTCTTCAAACTATATACTTTGTCTTCTTGTCCTGGAACCTCATAACCTTGTGGTCGTTCCACATATACTTCTTCTTCTTAGTTTCCATTCAATAATGCTAACATTACATCCATCTCATAAACTGACCATTTGTACTACATAGAAATAGCTAACACTGTTCTGAATGTGTCCATGCATATCACTGGTGAAAATGTTTCATTGTAATCAATTCCAGCTTGTTTTGTAAAGCCTCATGCAACTAACATTGCCTTGTACTTATGTGCATTTCCTTCTACATATTTCTTGGTTTTATAAATCCACTTGACACTTATAACATCCTTGTCTTCAGGTACACAACCAAATTCCATGTTTGATTGTTCTCTATGCATCTGATTTCTTCATCCATGGCTTGTGCCCATACATCCTCTTTGACAGCTTCTTCAAAAGTTAATGGATCATCTATTTGTGAAAACACAGAAAAAACTGAAAATGAATTTGTTTCCTCTTCATTATAGATGTCACACAGAGTTCTTGTTTTTCTTGGTAACAAACTTGCTAGAGTGGGATATGGAGATGTAGAACTTCTTGGAATTCTTGTTGGTGTTTTTTGTGCTCTAGTTGTAGACTGCACACTTGTTGTTCTTACTAGATTATTTTGCATGCTAATTTGCGTCGCAATGCCATATGTAGAAGGGACTGCGCACTGACCTTGCATGATGTTTGAACCACTTCATCTTCTATATCATCATGCTCCATTGTGTCAATAATTGTTACTATTTTTTCTATGGTTCCATCCCATGTTTCATTCTCCACGAACTGAACATCGCGACTGATTATGAATTTTCTTGCAACAAGGTCATACAACTTGTATCCTTTTGTTTCTTCAGAATACCCAAAAAATATACATTTATGTCCTTTATGGTCCAGCTTCCTTCTCAGTTCATCTGGAAAATGTGTGTATGTGACACAACCAAAAATATTTAAGTGTGCGACATTATTCTTTGAACCTGTCTAGGATTCCCAAGGAACTCTATTCTTCACACTCTTTGTCGGACATATGTTCAACATGTATACTGCAATTTCTACTTCCTAAGACCAATACACATATATTGCGTGTCATTTCCATGATGGTTATGTTCTTTCTTTCTACAACACCATTTTTTTGTGGTGTGTATCATACGGTAAATTGTTTGTAGATTCCATGAACTTTACAAAAGTTTTGAAATTCTCTTGAAATGTATTCTCCTCCTCTATCTGTTCTTAGAAACTTGATGTAAAAACCACTATGTTTCTCCACAAGTGATTTAAACTGCTCAAAACAACCCAATGCATCATATTTATGCTCTAGGAAGAAAATCCATGTCTTTCTTGAGAAATCATCAATGAATGTTAGAAAAAAATGATTTCCTCCTATTGACAGAGTTTGCATTGGTCCACAAATTTCTGAATGTACAATTTTTAGTGGAGATTTTGCCCTGTAAGACTTGCCAACTCAAAATGATTCTTTGTGTTGCTTGGAAACTATACAGCCTTCACATATGCTTACTGGTTTTTCAATCAATGGTAATCCTTTTACCATATCCTTGGTGTGTAGAAACTTCAGACATCCAAAGTTCAAATGTCCAAATCTGAAATGCCATAACCAAGAATCATCATGTATTTTAGATTGGAATGATGCCTTTATCTATGTGCCATTCTCTCCTTTCTTGATACTGTGTGCATTATTTTCTTTTATTAGAACTGTGCACACTTTCTACTGTAAATGCAGTGTCGGACTAGACACTTTTTTTTTATCAACAATTTGCACTGTATTTTTCTTCTTCACTGGATTTAATGTCAATGGGAACATCCTCTTACTTGTCATATAGATTTTTGCAATAAGAAGATTGCTTGGGAATTTATCCATGATCACACAGTGATTATCTTTGATGTAGATTTTGTATCCTTTTTGTAACAGTTTCCATGTACTCATCAGATTATTCCTTAGACTAGAAACATAATATACATCAGACATAAATTTATGCTCTCCTTGCCTAGTTAAAATGTTTATGCTTCCTTTGCCTAAGACAATGACTTGGATATTTGTTCCAAGTGTAAACTTGGTTTGGAACGACTCATCCAAACTAGAAAACAGTTGTATGTTTCTTGTCATGTGGTTACTGCAGCCTGAATTTAAGTACTTTATGTCACATGGACTTTCTTGAGAAACATTGCATTCAACTAGTGACACTATATTAGTCATTTATCTTGTGCTAGACACAACTACAACACACGCCATAACATAGGGTGAGTTTGGTTATTTTCACTGTGTGACTGATCTTGACTTTTCTTGTTTTGATTATACTATCTCTTTCTGCACTCATATGCATAATGTCCATACATTTTACAGTAATGGCATTGAATCTTTGATTTGTCAATTCTTTGACAACTTGAATCATTGGTACCTGGGTTTTGACCTCTTCCACCAATATTTCCAGGATTTCTACTGCATCCACTTTTGAGTTATCTCTCCCCCTTCGTCTTCCATGGCTTATAGATGACTGCATAGAAAATGCATTCTCTAATGACATATTTGACCTATTCAATGTGTGTTCATGATTGATGAGGGAAGCTTGTAGTTCATCTAGGTTGAACTGATTCAAGTCTTTGTCTTCTTCTAGAGTCACAACAAGGGTATCAAACTTAGGAGCAAGACTCCTAAGTACCTTATCAACAATTTTTTTGTCTTCTATGGTTTCCCCATGAGACGGGCATGGGTGAAGAATGAAACTACTTTATCTAGATTTTTCATCGACATAGTTTCAAAATCTCTTCTAAGAATCTGCAATTTTGCAGTCTTTACTTTGTCCATACCCTGATAAGAGGTTTTTAATATGGTCCATCCTTCCTTTGCATTTTTTTTTGATGCAACTCTTAGAAGTATTCACTCATGCATGGCTTGATGTATGTAAAACAACACCTTCCCATCCTTCGTTCTTTGATCTTTCAAGACATCTCTCTTAGCTTATGTGAGGGAATTGTATGTTGCCTAATATATTGGTTCCAAGTATCCATTCTCAACTATTTCCCATACATCTTGACCTCAAAACAAATCCTTCATGGTCAAGGACCACATCTCATAATTATTTCCTATAAAAGTGGGAGGTTGCGTGTTTGAGGTAGAAGCCGTATTTTACTTTCAACAGAGTTTCTTCTCTAACAAACTTATTCTAATATAACCTACTCTTATACCAGATCTTGGGATCGACTATGATGTTTGATGGTGCGCACAGTCTACTCTATGAAATGCAGTTTCAAATACTCGGCACCAAACAGGCTAAGCAACAGAGTTCTCAAAACTATTGTGCTATGCACAAACTGCTCAATTTGTTGTGCATTGTGAATACACACACTTAATGAAATGATTTGTAAATGTGGAATAAAAAAGTGTTATTCTTAGCACATAAACTCGGAAATAAGACAAACTTTTCAATACACAAATCTTGATGTTAATAAACTTTGGCGCTACCTCTCTGCTTCTTCTCTACAAATCAACTACTTCTCTTCAGCATCTATGTGAAGATAGAGATCAACTGCATTTACTTTTTAGTAAATGTGGGACTTTGCACTAACAAACTCTGAGACTATTGGACTGAAATTATGGTTGATTGACAAGTAGGCGAAGACGTAAATATCTCACCAACTTGTTATGTCGATAGGCATCCCCCCTATTGGAATTTATGGCTTAATCATGCTTTTAATTACAAAATTTAATCGGATGGTCGAAAAGTGAAGATGCTGGCATATTCTTTGTCTTACATCCAAATAAATAAATAAGATCCCAAGAACTAACTCCCTTTCATTTATAAAATCATACGTTCATCATGTTTACTTTTTCACTTTTACTAAAAATGATTAAAAAATTATTGTCACAGTATATGATTGCCACCATGTTTTGTATTTTAAAATTATTTATTTTATATCAGATAAGTGGCTGATTATAGGTGCCACGTTTAAATTTATGGGAGACAGGCGTACCTAAGGAAGGCCGCTTCATATTCCTAAGGCAGGGCACGTTTTGGTTTCTGATGTCTGAATTGTCATAGACGTTAAATATTCATCTTCTATTACCCATAATGCACTCAAATCGACTATGCGTTTAGTTATTATGTGGTGACGGTGCACAAGCGAATGAACATACGGGAAAAACTATCTCTTCAATCTCTTCATTGGCTCTACGACCTCCTCTATGGATATGCGCCCTCTTATCTATCTTTGAAAGCTCTTCACTGGCTATGCACCCTTGAAATCTCTTCACTGGCTATGGCTCTGCACCCTCTTCTATATTCAACAAAATATTTACTACACATCTTAGCGCAAGGATTCAAACCTTCCTGCGTTTCTGGAATATGGAATCTACTAGAAACTTGTGTATTAAAACCTTCCCGTGTTTCTTTTCATGTTGGTACTTTTTCATTGGTGGCTCTATGAGTGGTTTCCGATGATTTTGTTGTTTTGTTGTTTTCCATTTCCAACTTCATTGCAGTGGATTAAAGATTTCACTCTAAGAGTTTGTTTTCATGCATTGGATTTTAAGACCACGATTGGTTTTTTTATGTCAATATTATATATATTTTGTATCTTACAAACATGGATACTAATGGAGGTTAATCATTATTGTGGAGACAAAGGAAATCACGTTCGTGAAAATAAAGACTAATTGCACTTTTGAAGGCGAGGGGTGATCGTGCTTATGGAGAGAAGGTTGATTTCAATATTAGAGATGAAGGTTGATTGTGCTCACAAATATGAATGGGATATGGAGATGAATATGTTCTCACTCATCTAACTACTCCAATATCAACCACTTTTAATGTACATGGAATGTTGTGTTGATTTCTCCAATATAAGCCAGCACACATCCATCTCTGATAAAATACAATACGAATACATAAAATGTTTTGGTTTGGTAGGTTTATGCCATATCAAACAATTATATATTTAGTTTTAAATTTATTAAGTAGCTAAAATATATTTTTAAATTTATTAAGTAGTCAAAATAATTTAAAAAATAAATAGATTAAGATAGATTTATAATTCCAAGATAAATTTATAATTTTTAAGTAATTTTTATTTCCCCCACTTCTATTATATTATATAGATTTGTTTTTTAAAATTTGAAATTGGTTCAATAGATTAATATATATTAATATATATTAATAGTGTAATGTATTAATAGTTCAATTGGTTCAATTAATATGTTAATAGTGAAATTGGTTCAATTAATAGTGTAATGTATTAATATATTTTTAAATTTATGAAGTAGCCAAAATAATTTAAAAAATAAATAAATTAAGATAGATTTATAATTCCAAGTTTATAATGTCTATATATTTATTTTCCCCACTTCTATTATATTATATAGATTTATTTTTTCAATGTTGAAATTGGTTCAATTGATTAATATATATTAATAGTGTAATGTATTAATAGTTCAATTGGTTCAATTAATATATTAATAGTGAAATTGGTTCAATTAATAGTGTAATGTATTAATATATTTTAAAATTTATTAAGTAGCCAAAATAATTTAAAAAATAAATAGAATAAGATAGATTTATAATTCCAAATTAAATTTTTAATGCCTAAATAATTTTTATTTCCTAAGTTCTATTAGATTATATAGATTTTTTTTTCAAATTTATTAATAATAAATTATAACTAATTATGCATCTATTTTATATAAGGTAAAGCATGTACTTTCTCTATAAAGTTGTAAAGCATGTATTGTCAGTTATGTTTCAGTTAGGCTTTTAATAATATTATGTAGACTTTAATTAGGCTTTTAATAATATTATGTAGACTTTAATGGAGAGATGTGATTTATGAATTGAGCAATCATCTTTTAAAGTTTTAATTATTTAAAGTTTCAAGTTTTTAATGATATATCAAATTATTTATATTGATAATGAAATAGTGTATAAAGGTCATTTGAAGTTTTATATTTATTTAAATAGTGGCTATAGTTTTAATAATATTATGTAAATTTTTAAGTTTGATATGTGTATAAAATTATAATATGGAAATTACTTATTTGAAATTGTTTTTTACTAATTTGTATTTTTACCATACATTTTATGGAAAAGTATAAATCATTTTATACAAAGTAAAAGATGATTCCATACATCTCATTGTGACTAACATTTCCCAACATCGCACTGTGACGAACATTTCCCAATGTCGCGATGTGACAAACTTTTTCGAACGTCGCAATGTGACAAAAAATTATTGACACCACATTCTAATGACCATTTTCCCAACGTCGCAAAAGTAAAAGACGATTCTACACTATTTCAAGTGTTTCCAAACATTGCATTATAATGAACATTTCCCTACGTTGCATTGTGATGAACATTTCCCAACGTCGCAATGTGACGACCATTTCCCAATGTCACATTGTGACGAATGTTTCCCATAGTCACAAACATTTCCCTTTTGTTATCAATGTCCTTACAAAAAATATAAAGCATTGCCAAAAAAGTAAAACATGATTCCATACACCTCATTGTGACTAACATTTCCATTGCATTATGATGAAAATCTTCATTGCATTGTGACTAAGATTGCATTATGATGAACATTTCCCTACGTCGCAATGTGATGAACATTTCCCAGCATTGCAATGTGACGACCATTTCCCAATGTCGCATTGTGACGAATGTTTCCCATCATCACAATGTGACAAAAATTTCCGTTTTGTTATCAATGTCCTTAGGAAAAATATAAATCATTGTCTAAAAAGGAAAAGATGATTCTATACATCTCATTGTGACTAACATTTCCAAACGTGGCACTCTAATGACATTTCCCAATGTCGCAATGTGATGAACATTTTCAAACGTCGCAATGTGACAAAAAATTCTTGACACCACATTCTAACGACCATTTTCCCAACGTTGGAAAAGTAAAAGATGATTCTACACTATGTCAAGTGTTTCCAAACATTGCCTTATGATGAACATTTCCCTATGTTGCATTGTGACGAACATTTCTCAATGTCGCAATGTGCGGACTATTTCCCAATGTCGCATTGTGACGAACATTTCCCATCGTCACAATGTGACAAACATTTCCCTTTTGTTATCAATGTCCTTAGGAAAAATATAAATCATTGTCTAAAAAGTAAAACATGATTCCATACATCTCGTTGTGACTAACATTTCCATTGCATTATGATGAACATTTTCATTGCATTATGACTAATATTGCATTATGATGAACATTTCCCTACGTCGCATTCTGACGAACATTTCCCAATGTCACAATGTGATGACCATTTCCCAATGTCCCAATGTGATGACCATTTCCCAATGTCGCATTGTGACGAATGTTTCCCATCGTCACAATGTGACAAACATTTCCCTTTTGTTATCAATGTCCTTAGGAAAAATATAAATCAATGTCTAAAAAGTAAAACATGATTCCATACATCTCATTGTGACTAACATTTCCAAACTTCGCACTCTGAAAAACATTTCCCAATGTCGCGATGTGATGAACATTTTTGAATGTCGCAATGTGACAAATATTTCTTGACACCACATTATAACGACCATTTTCCCAACATTGCAAAAGTAAACAATGATTCTACATTGTGTCAAGTGTTTCCAAACATTGCATTATGATGAACATTTCCCTATGTCACATTGTGATGAACATTTCTCAACGTCGCAATGTGGCAACCATTTCCCAATGTCGCATTGTGACGAACATTTCCCATCGTCACAATGTGACGAACATTTTCCTTTTGTTTTCAATGTCCTTAGGAAAAATATAAATCATTCTCTATAAATAAAACATGATTACATACATCTCATTGTGACTGACATTTCCCAACGTCGCACTTCGATGAACATTTCCCAATGTCGCGATGTGACAAACATCTTCAAATGTCGCAATGTCCCGATGTCTCAACATTAAATTATGATTCTACAATGTCTGGAGTGTTTATAAACATCACATTATGATGAATATTTCCCAACGTCGCATTTTGACGAACATTTTCTAACGTCGAAATGTGACAACCATTTGCCAATGTCACATTGTGATGAACATTTCCCAAGGTCACATTGTTATGAACATTTTCCAACGTCGCAATGTCAGGATCATTTTCCAACATCACACTATGACAAAAATTTCCCAACGTCGCATTTCCTACAAGCATGTCCCAACATGACAATCTCACAAACATTTTTGAACATCGCATTTTTATGAACATGTCCCAACATGACAATGTCACGAGCATTGTCCAACATCACATTGTGATGAACAACTCTCAATATAATTTTCCATTGTCATAAACATTTATGGTTGTCGCAATGCAACAAACTATATATATATATATATATATATATATATATGGTACATCACGCATAGTCATTGTCATGGTCATCATCAATTGGAGTTAACTATTGTGATGGTGAAGCATAGGCCATCACTTTGAACCATCATCATCATCATGGTGATGGTGATGGTGATGGTTAATATTTTCTATTTATGTAATAATGTATTATTAATGTATTTGTAATTTATTACTTCAATATATTAATGTACTATTATAAATTAAATATTTTTTTAATGTTTTAATGTTTATTAATGTATTAATTAACAATACTTTATTAATGTATTATTTCATAGGTATACATATTTTATTAATACATTAATTTATTAATTAAGAATATATAAATATGTTAACTATAATATATTTAAACACAATAATAATGACTTGATATATTATTATAATTTATTACTTAATGTATTTGTTAGTGTTTTATTAATACATTAATTAATAATCTATAAATACGTTATTTATAAAATATTTTAACATTATAATAATGAGTTAATACATTATTATAATATATTAATTTGGGTGATATATTATTAAAGTATTGACGTATTATTATTTTATTAATGTATCATTACTTTATTATTGTATACAAATTTGCTAATGTATTAGTACTTTAATATAATAGTGTTTTATTATTGTGAGTGTTTTGTTAATACATTTATAATAATGAGTTAATAAATAATTATAATGTATTATTAATATATTAATAATTTATTGATATTTTTTAATATATTAATTATGTAATATTAATGTTTTAATATCAATATTTATGTATTTATTTATAAAATATTTAATACATTAATGTATTAATGTATTAATAATGCTTTTATAATAATGAGTTAATAAATAATTATAATGTATTATTAATATATTAATATTTTAATAATTTATTGATATTTTTTAATATATTAATTATGTAATATTAATGTTTTAATATCAATATTTATGTATTTATTTATAAAATATTTAATACATTAATGTATTAATGTATTAATAATGCTTTACTAAAGTATTAATGTGTTAATTATTAATAATGCTTTAATGTATTAATGCATTAATACATTAATTTTTTTTATTTTTTTTTAATTTATTCAATTTATTAATGTATTACTAGATTAATATATTAATGTATTAAATACATTAATGTATTAATGCAACAATGTATTTAATACATTAATATATTTAATATATTAATGTATTAATATATTAGTGTATTACATTAATGTATTAATGCAACAATGTATTTAATACATTAATAAATTTAATATACTAATGAATTTAATGTATTTAATACATTAATGTATTAATATATTAATAATGCTTTACTAAATGTATTAATAATACTTTAATAATGTGTTTAGTATTTATTACTGTTTTATTAATACATTTATAATAATGAGTTAATACATTATTATAATGTATTATTAATATATTAACATTTTAATAATGTATTGATACTTTTCAATGTATTAATAATGTAATATTAATGTTTTAATATCAATATTTATGTATTTATTTATAAAATATTTAATACATTAATATATTCAATATATTTAATGTATTAATACATTAATTTATTAATAATTCTTTACTAATGTGTTAATACATTAATGATGCTTTACTAATGTAATGATACTATTAATGATGCTTTACATTAATACATGAATACATTAATACATTAATGATGATTTACATTAATGATGCTTTACTAATGAGCTTGGCAAGCGTAATGTTAAAGGCGGTCATGGGTATTTGCAGTTTGATTATTCATTTTCTCTTGCTCCGGTCTCGGCTCTGCTCTGCGTTTGGAGGTGCTGGTGTAGCTTCGCGCTCCTTGCGCCCTAGTTCACCATCCTTTCATGGAGCATTGATGCGAGTCCTTCTGCGTGTGCTCTCAATTGGCTTCCGCCTGTGTGTATTTCTTGGAGAGCGCTTTGCAACATGACTAGGAAATGAGGAACGCCGCGCCGCGGCTCTGCTTGGTATGCTCGCAAGGAGCAACGACAGTGGAGAGAGCAACTCGAATGTGCTCTGGTCATGGCTACTTATCTGTTGAGAAAGAAGGCTCGAGCCAAGGAGAAGGATCTACTCTCCACCATCGCCGAAAAGGGAATTGGTCACAGCAGTATGGACACCGTTATGTTGGAGGGCGGCACTGAGCAATTGTACCTGGCTTGCATTGTAGAGGAGGACCCGACTTTGGAGGACCTGACGAAAAGGGAGGCGCCATGCGATATAGGGAGGTCTGGCAGTGGGGAATGCAAACACAATCTGGGTTTGGACGCCGATTTTCCTGGTTGCATTGTGGAAGAGGTTCCTTGGCCGGACTTGGAAGCTGCGTTTGATGCTGGACGTGCGAAGGGAAAGGAAGGATGGCAGGATGACGCGAAGCGAAGAACGCCCGACGACGAAGGTGGTGACCTGCATGGCTTTCTCCTCCATGAGGAGCACCTGTCCTTGGTGTTTGAGCTACGAGGCCACATGTCTGACCTGGAGCATCGTACCCTCATCATGGGCCAGCGCCTGGACATGCTTCTCGATGCCTACTCTGGCGCTCCAGCACGGCGAAAATGTCCCCTCTGTGCACAGTCTTTCGCCATCCCGGCCGGCTCCATGTGGAATACATCTGAAGGTGACAGGTCACCAATTACCTAGGTTTTTCATGTTCTATGGCTTTAGTTTTATGCTACTGTTTTATGTTCTCTTAGACTTTAGGCACCTGTCCTGGTTTCCTCCGGGTAGGACGGGTGCCACTAGTTTATAGTTGTTTTTGCTATGTACCTATGCTGGTTTCTGGTTTCCGGCAGCATTTTGGATTACTAAGACTCTTGACTATGTACATTATGATACAATTTTTTGATAATATATTATAGCAGGCTCCTCCCTTTTTTATTTAAAAAAAAAAATAATGCTTTAATGTATTAATGCTTTAATATATTTTTGGAGTCAAACAAGGTTGTCTCTTGACTTCTACCATTTTTCGGCCCTACTCTCACTGGCATAGTCATCAATCTTCTTCTTTATGCCAATGATATCATTCTTATGGCAAGGAGTGCCCATGATATTGAAAACCAACTAAGAATCCCCAAGGAGTTTTTCTCCAATATGGGTATTGTTATCGCACGGTTTGTAGGAAAGATCTAAAGAGCTTGAGTCAGGGCTTGAAACCGGCGTAACAGGAGCTTCCCCACCCACTGTCACCTCGATGGGGGGCTCTTTCTTTTTAGGAGGGCTAGTCCAAGGGAGACGTCCCTAAGCCATCTGGGTTAATGAAAGGCTAAAGGGTAATGGACCAAGTCAAATATGTTCCCTTTCATAGATTGCTGCCCAAATGAGATAGTCAAAGAGAACAATCCACTGATGATGCACCTGTTTGCGAGACAAGACAAAGAAGACTAGAATATGCTTGCAGTGGGTTAGTACTTCATGAAATCAATGACTATCTTTTAACACATATATGAGCAAGATATCAATGCTATTATTGACGAAGTCAATGATGGCCTAACAAAGTCAAAGATTTGTATTACTTCACCAATAAATGCATAAAGACAAGAGAATTCAATGTTCAATATTAGACCTTATATCATATCATTAATGCAATAAATATGTCAATTTAGCTCACATACAATATGTTGCTGCGTCACCTATACTATTTTTGCTACAAGTGTGACGTCAAGCTTGATCAATGAGTCAATTTGAAAGGAAAAGAGCACAACGTTTTACCAAACAAGCTCACAAATGTAATCAATAGCTCAAAACCAATCAAAGGAGGATGACAAAGTCAAAACGTTAAGGTCCAAGCAAGAGATTTAACCAGGTATGACGTCACCTCTATATAAATTTTGTTGTCTGTAGG
>JASDQU010109222.1:101478-115299 GCA_032191745.1 Picea mariana
AAGAAGATGGGTCCTCCAGGACCATGCTCAGGTCGCTCCTGCTCTCGGTACTCCATGTCTAGGACCATGTGGGCCTCGAGACATGATCTCCTAGTTATCCCTAGATATCGAGGATAACAGATACAAAGTCTACTGATACAGAAAATGAAGACAATCAGAAAGAAAAATTAGATTCAGAAGAAGAAAACATTGATGGGGAAGTGAATCTTGAAGCAGAACTCGTTAGTGCCTTAGAAGAAATAGATAGACTCAGGGGAAAGAATAAAAAGCAGAAAGAGAAATTGCAGAAATATGAAAAGAAGGATGATGAGCTTTAATGAAACATAAAAAACAATTATCATCCTGAAGACTCAACTAGAAGAGGCAAAAAGGGTAGAAGAAGTGGTGAGGAGCCCGCTGAAAGAAAATGAAGAAAATTGTGAGAAGCTAGAGGCTGAAATCATTTCCTTAAAAAATGAACTAGAGAAAAAAATCAATAAGTTGAGTAGAAGCTTGAAGTTTGGAAAGAGTACTGAAATCTTAGATAATATTCTCAGTTACCAAATGTCACCATTCATCAAGAGAGGGCTTGGATACAATGAAAAACGACGGACCCTTGAGGGAGAAGAAAGCACCAAAGTCACAAAGCCATTAGAAAAAGAAAATGAAGAAAAGCCTAAAAACTATGCCAATATTCTCAAAGGCTCCATCAACAATGAAAGCAACAACATGAAAAGAAACGATGACCAACAAAAACCTGATTCTTCTCACAAGAACAATAAGAATTAGTTCAGAAGAGTTGTTCCACCAAGAAGACCTTTCACAACCCGGTATCAAAATATCTTTCTTGGCTATTGTTTTTCTTGCAATAATTTTGGTCATAAAGCACTAGATTGTAGAGCTTATGCAAGAAGTGATCATGTGAGAGATAGAAATAGAGGTTCTTATAAGACCTCAAAGAATGATTATGTGAGCAACAAAACCAGAATTTCTCATGAATTTGTTGATAGAAGCTACAATTCATTTGCTCCCCTACTTGATTACAATATTGAATGTTATAAGTGCAATAACTATGGCCACATAGCACATGACTATAGAAGCAACATAATAAAATCTCCTAAGTAAAACAGGGAAGAAGATGTTCTTATCAAGCATAGAGAAGAATACACAAAGGTGTGGACAAGGAAGCAAGAAGAACCAAAGAAGGAAGAATGTGGACTTGCAATGTATGCTCAAGACAAAGGAAGCCAATGGTACATTGATAGTGGATGTTCAAAACACATGATATGGCAATCAAAACAAATTTTTCACCCTAAAGGAAGAAAAATGAGGAAGTGTTACCTTTGGGGATAATGCTTCTGCAAGGATAGTTGGAAAAGGTATTGTTATTCTTGATAATGGAAAGACTGAAACACATAATGTCTTGTATGTTGAAGGGTTTGTTGTCGTCCTTATACACACTTGCAAACGTGAACTAAGTCTCAATCCACTTAGGTTGTCCTCAGAGACACAATGTCTAAGTTTAAGTCCACTGTCACCTCGACTTGAACTCCTTTCGTCTAGGCTTACTCTTAGGGAAGCCAAGGGGGGTAGTCCCTAACTACTATGTGAATTATTAGATGGGTTCTAGGAGTTAATTTTAATTTGTTAAAGGTTGGAGGAAACTAGCCTCTATGAGAGGCAAGCAATGCAAATGCAAACCTTCAATGACAAGCAACCCTTTCCCTAAGACAACTAAGACTAGTGGCTAAGGTTGAGCAAGGAGTCAACTAAAGTTACAAAAGAGATCTAAACTAAGCAAAGAAAAAACTTTACAAATTAGATTAGATACACAAGAATTATAATTACAACAAATAAAGAATAGTTAGATGATACAATTAGATACAAAGATACAACTATTAATATATGAAATAGGCAAGCACTTGTTAGATCTAACCTCTACTTTGATTTTGCAGGAAATGAAAGGACATAGATCAAGATTACATCAACACAAAAAACAAAACTCAATCACCCAAACAATGAAGTGCCCCAAAGGAGGTGTGCAACTTCAAGGGGTGTGCTCAAGAGACCAATGCAAAACTTCAGAGGAAAGATAAAACTTGAAGCAATGGCCTCCACGGGCACTACTGCGCAACTTCTAGGATTAACAATTCAACCACCACAAGATGCTCAATGAGATTGCTTAAAAGATACTTGAAATCAAAGTGTTGCAGAAAGTAAAGAGCATGAACCACTTAAAATGTATGTGAAGTTAAACCATAGGTTACTTGTGAGTAGATTTTAGAGTTGTAGTTAATTAAGTGAATGTTGTAAATCCTAGACTAGATGACTTCCCCAAAACTCCCACCATTTTGGCTAAAAGGACTGTTGGGTGCTCAAGAAGCAAGGCAAACAAGGCCTTACCCTAGCTCCACAGGTCAATCCGGGAAACAAGGGTGCTCAACAAGGGGGACACCTAGTTTTGTGAGATCATCCCTGATCTAGCACCCCAAGCCGCCTCCACAAGTTCATTTTTTGATAGCGAAAGTTGAGACAGTTAAAAGTGATCTAAACAAACTAGATAAATCGATCCCCTAAGATGAAAATGGATTAATTAATCAATTAAGTTTATTTGAGTTAAGTGCTTGAAATACAGTAAATGACAAGTGCTTGAAAGAAAAGGAAAGAGAAATGCTTGAAATAAATATACAAGTAGATAGATTATGCCTCAATGGGCTTAAGCAAGAAAGTAAATGGAATTAAATGCTTCTAAACTATACGATATCGCATGAACTTGAAAGAGCAACTAGAAGCATAAACCATCAACTATCTAACAAACTAAACTAGCCTTATGATATAGCATGGGTGGCAAAGTCAAGCCTCTTTGTTAGGTGTAAGCAAAAGAATGCAAGAAATGAAATAACTTAACTTGAAAAAGGAAAGCAAGTAAACCTAGCCACACAACCTTGTCTTTGGGACAAGTGGGGCAAACAAAATGAAACTTAAAACAAAAAATTAAATCTAAGTCCTAGACTTACGATTTTGCATGGGTGGTTAAGCCAATCCACTATGCAAGGTGTAGACAAATGAAAAGAAAAAACGCAGAAAATTATTTTTAGAGAGAAGTGCAAGCCCTAGAGACTCTCTTGGGACTTGCTTACAATGTGAGAAAGAAGGAGAAAGAGTTAGGAAGATATTATCCCAACTTAGGAGGCTTCTATTTGACGTTTTGGGCCCCTTTTGGGCTGTAGATCCTCTTATTTTAGTGCAGACTTGAAACAAATCAGCAAGCAAAACTTGCTAGAAAAGCTACAAAAACTTAGAAAATTTTCTGTTAGCAATAACCAAAAAAAATTTGTGTAAATTTCAGCACATATATAATGATTAAAAGCTCTATCTAAGTATGTTAGAATGTCAAAAGAAGTATGGAAAAGAACATAAATTAAGAACAAAAATATTTAGAGGGTTTAAGTGGGTGAAAAGAGAAATTTTCAGATCTGAAATCCTCACTCCAAACCCTTAGGTAAATTGCAAGTCTTGTGAGAAAAGCTACAAAAATAGAGAGGATGTGAGTAGATCTAGATGGTAAAACAAAATACTTTGTAATACCCAAATAAACACTTCACTAGATCTATGATAATACTACCACAAATATATCCAAGCAAAATACTTCGCTTGGAGTTCCTACTCTAGATCTATAAGCTAAGCATACACAAGAAAAATAAACAAGAACAAGATCACCTCATATCTAGCAAGATGGCACCAAGAAGACTCTCAACACCATGGATCCTCCAAAGATTTTTTTATTAGAATAGAAGCAAGCTTGAGCAAATACTTGCCACAAGCTTGAGAAGAAAGAATGAAAATAAGAATAGAGAGAGAGAGAGAGGGAGAGATTTTGGCATAATAACAATAGCTGAGAAGAGATGTCTAATGAGGGGGGGGTGAACATTCTTTTGTACTTAGGAGAGGAGAGAGACCCCTCTTGGATGAGTTACAAGTGTCACACATCCAAGAGAAATGGACAAAGTCAAGGAAGAGTCACTTTTAAGGTTTTGGTAGTGAGATAGGGTTTGAGGGGTGAGGTGTAAAGGGGGAAAACACCTTTTCTTATGGTCAAACATTAAGTTAAACACCAAGGAGGGCGAATTTAGGGTTTAGGTGGTTTTTCTCACTTAAACTTTTTAATTCCCACATGTCAATTAGCAAGGGAACACCACTTTAGGTTGTTGGCTAAGCAAGTGGGGGTTCTTTAAGTGGAAAATTACTTTTCCAACTTACGAAAAAGGTTAAGAAACCTATCCCACTCTCTCTCAAACATTTTTGCTTCATTTTTACAAAACGTTGACATTTTGACCTTGTCAATTAAGTAATTAAATTGTTGACTCTAAATTGACTTGGACTCCTCATGGACAATGACCTAGCAAAACTTGTCCAATTGAGCTGAAGTTTGGTCCAAGGGTGTAGGGGGTCTCATTCCATTTCTTTTGAGTACTCACATCCCTATCAAAATCCCCAAGGACCTAGTTTTTACATTTTTACATAAAAAATAATTAAAATTACTATTAATTGGGTAATTTTAAAAAATTTAAAAAAAAATACTTATACTCGACGGAATTCTGCAAGAGTCTAGGAGATGTCTAGCATGGTCATTTACAATATTCCTAGACCCTAGTCGCCCAATGGGCTCGATCATTAGAACGCATTTCACCACTTTGGAGGATTATTGTGGGAGTGAAAAACTCAAGGGTAATTAAAAAGGCTCGTTAGGCCAAATTAATTACCTGGGAAAAACAAAACTCAATGAAAGGACTTCCCTAATGATAAAGTCTTAGGTAACTAACCGACAATATGATCCATGCAGACCCATTACATTATTATCCCACGCAAGGGAGCGGAAATTCCAATTTCAAAAAGACGTGTCGAGGCCAAAAATGCCTTGTAGAACCAGTAAGTCTTCAAACTTTGTTGCACCATTAGGTACATAGCTTCATGGCACATGGAGTTGACCCCCTCGTCGAAATAGGTGGTCAACAAGGTTAAAACACAATCTTCTAAGTGTCATTTAATGTGTAATCAAGGTTACAACCTCACATTTCATTCTAAAGGATGTGAGATAAGGAAAGAAGGTTTAGGAAGATTAGTGGAAAATGCAAATAGAACCTCGAGCAATGTATACCTTCTCGATGAAGTGAAAGGAGAAAAGTGTTGTATGGGACAAATAAAATAAAGTTGGTTATGACATAGAAGGATGGGTCACATAAACTTTGGCAATCTAGTAAAACTCAGCAAGACACAAGCAATAAGAGATATGCCAAGGATCTCAAAACCTACCGACACTATTTGCAAGCCATGTCAGGACGGAAAGCGGACAAGAGTTAGTTTCAAAACAAAGCAATATTCAACATTAAATCCATTGGAACTTGTACACATAGACCTCTACGGGCCAACAAGAACACAAACTTTAAGAGGTGAGTTATTTTATGTTGCTTATTGTTGATTACACAAGAATGACATGGGTCACATTTCTTAAAGAAAAATCTGAAGCATCTGAGAAGTTTAAAGCTTTCAAAGCCCTAGTTGAAAATTATACTTATTTAAAAATCAAGTGTTTAAGATCAAACAAAGGAGGTGAGTTTACCTCTTATGAATTTGATGAATTCTGTGAGAATCATGGAATCAAGAGACATTTTTTGGCAACAAGGACTCCACAACAAAATGGAGTTGTAGAAAGGAAGAATAGAACTGTACAAGAAAGATCTAGAACAATGTTGAATGAAGTCAAACTACCATACATCCTTTGGAGAGAAACAGTCAGCACAACAGTATACATTTTGAATAGAGAACAAATTAAAGTGAACAACAACAAGACACCTTATGAATTATTAAGGAAGTTTTTGCTGGGTTTTCTCCCCCATGAGGGTTTCCCAAGATAAATATTGTGTATCTTGTGATTGTGTTTTTCTCAGTGATCCTATCTATGCTATGGTTATCTAGTAAATTGAAAAGAAACCTAAGATTAGCTTAAAATTTAACAGATAGATGTGCGCATTTGAAGAGTATCCAAGAAAGAAGAGCAAGTACAAGTGCGCAGAAGAGATCCAAGGTGCGCAAGAGGAGTTGGGGAGTATTCTTAGGATCTTAAGGTTCACGAGAGGAATTCTTGGAGTTTTAAGGGTGCGTTATGAAGGACTAAGGTCTATGATGTTGCAAAGTGTGTTGTTTTGAGGTTGTGATGTTGCATCCTGGAATTATATTATGGGAATGATGTTATGAGGTTCGTTAGGGCATGAAGGCTAAATATGACTAGGGTTTGAAGCTATGTTTGGCGTATGAAGCAAGGAGAGACGTTGGAGCATGAAAGTTAAGGGTATGATGATGATGTGAAATGCATGAGGTATGAAACATGCAGGTGAAGTTAGAAGTACTATGTGTATGAAGATCTTAGATTGTTGCCCATACATGTCTTACTAAGTTGGTTCTTAGTTGAGAAGATTGGTGTCTCCAGTGGGTTGGTGCCTACACAATATCTTGTTGAGTTGGTGCTTAGATGAAGAGATTGGTGTCTCTAGTAAGTTGTTTCCTACACAATATCTTGTTAAGTTGGTGCTCAACTGAAGATATTGGTGTCTCTAGTAGGTTGGTGCCTACAATTTTCTATAAAGTTAAGTTTTTGTGGTTTTCTCCCACAAGGGTTTCCAAATTAAAATATGTGTATTGTGATTTGAGTTTACATGCATTTATTGTTTTAAAGTTAATGAATGATTGATGAATTCTCATTTAAAGTAAAGAGTATCTTATACTGATTCACACCCCCCCCCCTCTCAGTATAAGCATAAGTTCAACAACTTGGTGTTGACCAAATACATCAAAGAACCTATCAATTGCCTGTACAACGTGGGATCCACCAACTCATAATCTAAAGTTGCCACCTTCTTCAGATTAGTGATCATGAGTGTGGCCATAGGTTTACAATCGTTCATCCAAAATCTTTTCAGGATCTGAACTACATACTTACCCTGCCCAAGGAAGACCTCTCGTGGTCTCTGCCAAACCTCCAAACCCTAGAAGTAATGCAACATGTCGATATCCTTCATCTGGAACTCAACTACCATGTTTGTTTTTCACTCTGCAATGAGCTTCTTTGCACCTGTCAAAAGAAAGTCATATACATACAACACCAAAACAAGAGTCCCAACAAATATATAATATAAGTTAGGATATGCTTCGCTTTTGGTGAATACCATACTCTATAGATATGCATCAATCCTAGAATGCCATGCTCTCGATGCCTGCTTAAGACCATACAAGGCATTCTTAAGCCTACACACATGGGACTCCTTCGCATTGACCTCAAAGCCCTGAGTCTGCTCTATGCAAACATATTCCTCAATGATCCCATTAAGGAAAGTTGTCTTCACATCCATCTAATGTATCCTCCATCCCATAAATAAACCAAACATATAACTGCTCTAATGGAAGTGTACATGGCAACTGGAGCAAATGTCTCCTCGTAGTCCACTCCCTCTCTTTGGGAGAACTTTCTCGCCACAAACCTCGCTTTGAAATTCTCAATCCTGCCATCTGTAGCATGCTTGATCTTGTAGAGCCACTTGGAACTCACAACTGACTTCTTCTCTGGTCTTGCCACTATGTCCCAAAAATCATTCCTCATGATGGAGGTGTACTCCACCTGTTAGATTTTCATTAGTTTCATTAACATTAGATTTACCATAGCATTTTTAATATTATTTTAACATTCAATAATCATACACTGAAATATATAAGCAGCAAATAAACAAGCACAATAGGACACAAAGATTTATACTGGGAAAACTCCAAACTCAGGGGAAAAACCCAACCAACTTTTCTTAGAGAGAATCTTTCCAATATTCTAATACAACCATGAACAAGCTCTATTCACAAGCGCAAAACCAAGAATGAAGAAACCATGATATCAAATACTTATCTTCTTCTTGTCAAACCCTAGCGAGGGTAGACAACTGAGGAGCACCATAAAACTCACGCAAAATAGGCGCATCACTAGATAAAGATAGTGCACCACAGAACTGACAAAACTAGTGACTACAACTGTAACTGCAACTGCAACTGGCACAAAGCAACTGAGTAGCACCACACAACCTTGGCGCAACTCCTCCAAAGGTAGCGCACAAGAGAAATCACCAAGAGCCACCAAGAATATCCTTCCCCAAGTGGGGTGCACTTCAAGAGAACTAGAAACCAAAAATAGTGAAATTGTTGCAACTGCCTAGTGCGCACTGCATAAGGAGAATTGTCTAACTGTACAAATGAACTAACCCAGACTTGTATTTATACTAATCTGGGCGCCTGTCTGGGGCCGACTTCTTATTCTGGGACTTCAAATTTACTTTATTATTTCTGTGGGCTGACTTCTCTTCCTGGGAATTATATTTTCACTTTATTATTATTTCTTGTGCACCAACTTCTCTTCTGTGGTCTTCTATTTCACTTTATTTTTTTCCAAGGTGTTCTTCAACTATTCAATGATCTTCCTTTGACTTCTTGGAATCTTTTTCTTCTCTAAGAAAAGTTGTCTAGGAGGAAAATACCTCCCGCGGCTACCAAAACATCAACACTCCCTCTTAGCTAGGGAGGTATCTTTCCACGATGTTTTCTTCTAGTAGTCCACTGACTACTCTGCAATCATCTAGTAGCCCCACGGCTACCACCATGCCATCAATAGCTCCATCCTCTACCATAGTCTATATGACTATGCTGCAATCAACTAGTAGCACTAAGCAACTACAATGCTCTCCAGCAATCAACTAGCAGCACAAAGTTGCCACCATGTTGTCACAACTACATAGCAATCAACTAGTAGCACTAAGCCACTACCATGATATCCAACAATCAACTAGCAGCACAAAGTTGCCACCATGATGTCACGACTACATAGAGATCAACTAGTAGCACTAAGCTACTACCATGTTATACAGTAGTCTCTCATGACTATGAGACAATCAACTAGTAGCACTAAGTTACTACCATGCCATCAGCCATAGTCATGATCTACAATCCACTAGTAGTCGTAAGGTGTAATGTTCCCAACCAAATCTGACTGGAACATTGAGATTTTTATGTGTTTCTGGTTGTGGTATTTTGTCAAACAGTTTGTGTATTTGTCTTCTCAAGTGCGCTAGGAAGGTTTTATTGAGTTTTGTAGCACATAAATGATATGAGCATAATAATAATGGATACACAATAAGATGCAATAAGAAGTAACACAAGAAATAGCCACAAATACTTTAGATCTGAGTTTTATTTATCATAATAGTTGACCTCATACAAAATGGAGCAAATCTGGAATATACATAGAAGAATGATGCATGTGGCTGATAGTGCCTCCAAAATACAATGGAATGATGAAGGAAGGAACCCCCAATAGTCCTACAAGTGATCTTTGAAATTCAATATTTACTTTGGCTACTGATGATATCTTTTCTCTACAAAGTGTGCCCTCACTGGTTGTAGGTGACCAAGATTTCGACCTCCTTGAAGATGGCCTCCAAACCCTCTGAGAGTGATGCCAACCTGTAGATCGGGGATGGATATAGCATAGGGAACAAGTACAAGGTTAATATCTCAGATCTAACCCTCCAAACTTAAGAAACCCAATGCACAATGCACCCTCTTGAAGAGAAACACGCCCTCCTGAGTGATAGGATGAATGGGCTAAAGAATCCCCTCAAACAATGATGCAAAAAGGCGTTGGGGTGATGACAAACAATCCTAGAACAAGGTCTATTGAAGATCTAGCCTCTCCAAGGAAAATCGAACTGGTATTCCTCAACTAGTGCACCCCACCTGCTGGAAACCCTCATTGGTGCGCCCCCCTTGCCAAACTAATGGCTTAAGTAACTCTGATCTAATGTAGAACGGTGAGGGAGGAACATTTCACCTCCTTGGCCAAGCTTGGATCGGGAAAGGTAGAATATTTCACCACCGAGTTGATCTCTAGGGTTTGTTCAGTCAAAATCCTCAAAACCCCCAAGTACCATGGGCTCTCTAGCAAGAAGCTAGACATCAAAATGATAAACAACATAATGAGAGAATATTGGCCCCTATCTCTCTTTTATCCCCCGTGTTCACCTTTTCTCTCCAAGTGACTTTTACTTTAGTTTTTTATTCCTTAATTAAATCACTTTATTAATTAATTAAACATTTTACCTCTAAAAAGTAATTTATTCGTCCTTATGGCTTCTCCGACCATTGAAAATCACTTCTCATCATCTTATCCTGTAGTGTTCTTCCTCTCGATTCCGATGAGTTATTACACTAAGATGTTTCTCCAAGTATTATGCCAAATATGACCTTAGTGAAATTAATTAAAATATGACCCATAATAACTCAAAATTACGGAAATCGTCGGAACGCAACGGAACCAAAGCCAAGTTATGCAGAATGGATCTTGATGATGAAATATGATGAACAATGCAAGTCAGGCCCAATAAAACCCCTCAATATCTCCCGAACTCCCTGTCAACCCCATCTGGCTACTCTGGCAGCCATCCCACTCTGTAACATAACAACATCCAAAAATGGGTACATCACAGTCCTCCCTACTAGAATATTGCTTGTCCTCAAGAAATAACTTAATCAGTGTACATATGATACTGGGGTCCCATACCCACCTATGTGACATAAAGTATGATGGCCTCAAGATGTGGCCCCTCCAAGTGCTCACCATGCATGACACCCAATTGTTCTTCATGAGTAGAATGATCATGTGCAACAGATCCTCGATCAACTCCTCAAGCAACCACTCCACTTAGATATCAACTCCATCAAAATTTGGAAAACCAAGCACTCCAATACCTGGATCCCATATCAAGATACAAACTGCAGTGCCCTGTGAAGTATAGTCCTGTAAGATATCATCACCAGCAGTCTCCTGAAAACAACACTCGGCCTCCACCAGAAATGAGTCTGGCCTCCATGACCATACCAAGCCCAACACGGCCTCCACTGACTGAACATGTTGTTGCCACAGTGATGTACTACAAGACATCAACAAATCACCAACAAGTGACATGCTCCCCCCAAAATTGAAGCTCAATGGAAAATCAAAGTGATTTTCCCCTGTAAAGATCCACTCACCTCCATCAATCAATGAAATTCCCAGCCCTGTAATCGCAGGGTCCCATGATGATCCCTGAAAGGGACCATCACGATGACGCTGCACTACTCTGATCATGGTTGTCTGCCCAACGTATACATACTGGATCCCCCACTCCTGGATCCTCATGCTAAAATACCTGTGATAATTGGGCTTGCTATCATGAAGTTGAACCTGTAAAGGTATCCCTGTGGAACCAAAATCTGCCCATCCATCGCCATACTCGATCACGAGTATCAACAGGGAGAACATGTCTCTCCACATAGAACAAATCGCAGCAAGCCCTCTCAAAATAATCCAAGAGTGAAGTGTGTTGCTCTCTGGCGCAACCCGGACCATCATAAGATGAAGCAAACTACTGACCAAATGGATTCTCAGATCCCATGGAAAATTTGGAAGTTCATCACTTCCAATCCCTGCTAATTGTTGGTGTGGCATACTGATAACTGTCGGAAGCCATCCATCCTCATCGCAATGAGAATCTGAATCTGTATCACCCTCTGAGATATCCTTTGTCCCATGGCCTAAGATACTCTCCATCATGCCCAAGGCCTCAACAGTCTATCTTTGATGATCCACCCCTATCGTGTTGTATGCAATAAAGTCATTCATGTCAGGTGGTCTCTGCCTACCAACTCTCCATGTCCCCTGCCCTGTTTATCTCTCCCTATGTTGTTGTCAATGATGAAAGTGTCGAGAAAGGCTAACAGAAATAACTGCAACCGTCTGTAGGACTGGGAAGTATCACATACTTTGGTCAATCCCAAGGACTTGACCAAAAACTCGTCCACTGGCACCCATGGTGAATAATCGTCTGTACACATCACTAAACTCCAACCATCGGGTACAACAGTAGGGAACTCCACAAACTGTTGGTCAATCACTCTCCATCCATCACCACTCATGCAATTGTTGCTACTGTGAAGGTGATCTCCCAGACCTATATATTGTTGTAAGAGAGAGGAATCTCCATGCTCCACTAAGTACGTCTCCTCACTGCAATCCAGTGTGTCCCCCTGAATCCCACTGTACACCTCTGCATGTCTCTGTGAACTACCACTCATCATTGTATGCCCATGCATACTAATGCAATCTCCTGTATACTCCTGCAACATCATGGATTCTTGGTGTACTACTGGGTCAACCTCTACATGAAGGTCAACCAATCCTGAAACACAAATGGAAGTGTCCTCATAACTACCCCTGGCTTTGGAATCCCCATGTGTATGTGAGTGCCCAACGGTCTCAAAACCCCTCGTGAAGGGTAGCCCCTGTGACACATGGACATCCTCCTGTGTCTCTGGATCATATCTCTCCATACTCATCAATGATCCTGGGTACTCCTCATGCTCCTCCATCAACTGGTGCTCCTCTGCCAAACCACCAACATCCTCTAGCAATGTGGTTGAAGGATATATATGACTCTCTGTTGAGATAGATGTAGTGGATCTCTGATTAGTCTCCTCAAGGAGCTCCTCTAATCTAGACCCTGATTCTTGAAGGGTTGTGTGTGCGCCTTCCAAGAATCCTTGTGTGCTCGCCAACTCATGAGTGAGTCGGTCTACCTCAATCTCCTTCTCCCTCAGGGCCCTGTGATACATCTCACCCACCTCCAATAGGTAGTCCCTATCCATCAATAATTGCTAGTAATCGGCCCTCATCACAATCACTCTCTCCCTGGGTATATGGAAGTCATCAATGGCAAGTCCCCCATCCGAACTATCATGTGCCATCGAGGCCCTCCAACAATATCCTGCCACCAATGAGTGTGTATCATCAATGCATCTAGTGGCTGCCATGATCATATCCTCACTGACTCTCAACTGTCTTGTCAAGTGTCGTGGCTCCTGATCACAATCCTGCCAAGGTGTTACCTCAGACCTCTCATTTCTAGTGTCAACAATGGAATTCCCAACAACACCATCCTCAAAAGATAAGGAACTGAACTGCCCACTGTCCACTATGCTACCGAGTCCTCATGTATTCCACTGCACACCATCACCAACTGCTACCCCCATCTGAATCGCATTGTATCATGTATGAGCAGGTGCATCCTCCTATGCATTCACCTTGCTAACATCATCTGTGCCCAGATCCCATACAGATGTGTCCAGACATGTGTTATAGTCATCCTAACCCATAAGGAGTGCATCCTCATCACCGTAGACTGATCCTGGAAGTAAGTATCCCAACAAGATGTCGGTCTCCACAACATGATCTATCAATGGACTCACCAAAAGAGGTGACTCACTCTCCCCATACTGATAAGTATGTATATAATCATCTGTCTCTAATTCATGCCTCTCGTCCTAGGTCTGCAGATCTACATGTCCCTTGTGTTCTAGTACTACACAAGGCTCCTCTACCATAACCGAAATGCCACTGATATCCTCATGTGTCGTGGCTAGCATAGGTGCCTGAGAAGATAAGGATTGTGTCATGTTATCCCCGATATCTAGGGATAAATAGGAGATCATGTCTCGAGGCCCACAGGTCCTAGACATGGAGTGTCGAGAGAAGGATTGACTTGAGCATGGTCTTGGAGGACCCACCTTTCTTTTTCTTCGCCAGAGTTGTCCTGTCAGCAGTAGCATCTTCCATCACCACCGGCCTGGGCTTGCACCAGAGAGGACTCTTGCTCCATGAGGTAATTGGTCCGAGGTATCATGGTATGTGTCATATTTGATCGTTATAACCTTCTTATA